>VDFB02278485.1:0-44646 GCA_007258455.2 Sequoia sempervirens
GTTGAAGAAATATCAGAAAATGACTGTCAAACGTGAAGATCAAAGAAAAAGAGCCTTTTCAAAAGAAAGGCGCCCTTTCTTTTGGACCTCAAGATGCTGACAAAAGACCAAAGGCCTCCCAGAACAATCTTCCCAGCATAGATAGATCTCAGCAACGCAACTGCAAGCACCAACATCTGACAGGGCAGTCAACAGATAATCAGGATCAAACTAGGCAACTTTTCAGATGGAAATAAACTTGCTAAAGGACAAAAGCGCCCTTTTCAAGGAGGGGCGCCCTTGAATAAAGGAACCCTAAAGTGAAATCCAAGTTTTCTGAAGTCAATCATCTTTGGCAGAACAGAGCTAGCTACCTGATGAGATATCAAGCGAAATCATCTGACTCTCCGATCAATGAGAAATCCAGATCAAAGCACGAGAGGTCATTTCAAAAGGCTGAAGAACGAAGTTTGAAAATTCACCAAGGCATTAGCAAAAGAGCCCTTTCTTGGAAAAGGTGCCCTTTCTTTTGATGCCCTGAACTCAGCTTTTTACCATCATGCCTCCCAGGAACTTCTCTTCAAGTTGGATCCAGCTCAACAATGAATGTGTCGGCAACATCACAGGATCAACAGATCAGGCCAGATTCAAGATCAAACTGAGGTCATTCAAGAGAGAAAATAACAAAACTTGCAAAATTCAAAAATGACGCCTAGAAGAAGTCAAAGGTCAAGTTGTTGACTAAAGTCAACATATTTTGAGTTAAACTTGGCTAAAACACTCCACGATCAGTGGAAATCACCTTTTTGAACTTCAGATCAAGCCAAAACCACTTTTGATCATGAGTTAAGTTCCCAAACTTGTGGATCTAAGGCTTGAGTCTATGTAATCAAGGTATAGGCATCCTACTTCATTATTTCATTGCAGGTTAAAAGATCAAGAACAGCCATAAGCTCTCAAGGACGCCATTGACAGATCTGGACAAGGTTTTCATCCGTTCTTCAATATTTCTTGCAGATCTGAAGCAGAAGAGGGTTGCTAATTTGAGGTTGGATTCAGAGACAGATTTTCTCGGGAAATTAGATAAAAACTTCCAATCCATCTTCTGTCTACTTCCTCTCTTCTTGTCTTAGGTTTTCTTGCATTTTACAGAAAAAGCAACAGGCTACATCAGATCAGATCAACTGGGTAGATTCAGCATAATTTTCCAGAGAAACCCATCTCGGCAAATTTTCCAGAATCAGCAAACTTGCTGCCCCTATTTTTGGGGGTTTTTCCGAAAAAGTTTCAGAATCAAAATTATGAGGAACTGGGTTTGTTTAGCATTGAAGCACGAAAAAAACCCATGTGCCATATTTTTCCGGAAAAATACTTCTTGGCAGGGCGCTATTTTCAGGGGTTTCCGAAAATCCTCTAAACAAGGTCAAGTTTACAGTCAATCTTTAAGTTTTTCAAGATGCAGTACTCTTAGGTACAATACGGGACCAAGACGGCCCTATTCCATGATTACTTGAAAACAGTTGACACAAACTTACATCAGGTAAATCCAATGTTTGATCTGGAGCAGCTGGAGGGCATGAATCAAATCACATTGCAGAATATTGAAGAATCTGGGTTGCTACAGGCCACATCCATTCCCATCACACTACAAAGCGCGGAGTCGCCAAAGTTACCAAGAGCAATAGCTTGTGCAAGAAGGGATGTCGTGTCATCAAAGCATTGACTATTCGGAAACGGAAGAAGTCAACACATGGATCAAGGAGTTGTTGACCAGAAATGGTGAAGTGTGAAAAGACACCTAGGAAGGACGTCCTACTTTCCAATTGGCATTTATGATACTTGAAGTTGACTTGATGCCTCATTCCAAGTCAACTCAAGAAGGCATTAAATGTAGTTGGAGTTAACTTGATGTCCCTTTCCAAGTTAACTCCATATCCCTTAAATCATGCATTGTCGGATCCCATTGATTAAGGATGTCTAATCAGCTTCCATGATTTGTGGATCTTAGATCTCCACTAAATGTGGATGTTTATTTTGGAGGGATACTTACATTAAAGTTCACCTTTTGTTTACTTTCAGTCAACTGAAGTAGTTTCCAGTTGACTCTTTGTTTACTTTCAGTTAACTGAAGTAGTTTTCCAGTTAACTGTTGTTCCCCCTTTTTAGGAATAAATCTTGCTAATTGATTGGCAAGAACTCATTGTTAACTCAAGGAGATTTTGGGGTTGCCCACTCCTTTGAGTTCTATAAATAAGAGCCTTGGGCTCATTATTTGTTTAACTTTTACTTGCTATGCAAAATTGTTGCGCCATTGTTGCCAACAGCTTTGAAAGCGGATATTTGTTCACTCTTGGATGAGAGTTTGTTGGTCGATTGTAATTGTGCATGATTTCGTGCCTTTGCTTTCCCAACCTTTGTAATTCATTGATGAAGCTTTGAAGGAGAATATCAGAAGGCGCTTGCATTTTGGTCAATCTTTTTGAGTTGTGTCCACGTCTTGTATCTAATAGCTCGTTGTTTCATTTCCCTCCTCGGATAGGAGTCCCTCCTCCTTGGACATTTGTTATTAACAGTTATCATTCGTTGTTGTTTAATGTATTGACTTCCAAGCTATACTTCGGATAGGAGTCCCTCCTCCTTAGCAAGCTCCTGGCCAAGGCATCGTAATTTGTTGTTTCTCGTAAACTATTTCCTAGCCCATACCCCGATAGGAGTCCCTCCTCCTTGGCAGGTCTCGATCTAGTTTACCGTAGAGTGTTTGCTTGTACCAACCTTATCCCGGTGTATACCCGAGAGTTCAGAGCCTCGGTCATATTCTCAGGAGACGGCGAATTCAGGTGATCCAACCAACCCATTCCCGCTCCTTTACCCTCATGCTCTGTTTACCTTGAAGGTATTGGATAGATAGAAGCTAGATTAGTCGTAGTTGAGATCTGCAGAAACCAGAGAAAAAGCTTAGCTACGGCGCATTGTGTTTGTGCACCCTTGTGTCCTACCGCTGAAGCATAAAAAGATAGGAACTTTAGTTTACATTTCCCTTCCTTACGCATTGCTCCCAGCAGAGAGGGACTTCTCTTTAAATAACGAAGAAGTGTTGCAAAACATTTGAAATAGCTGAACGTTTACAATCACCACTCCAGAGGTGCTAATTTAAACGCCAACACACTTATAATTTTATTGTTATTAAAGTTAATACTTTAATAATAATTAATAAATCATAACTCCATTAAAATCCATTATATCAACATTTAACTGATTCTACCAACACCACGAGGTTACCCACTGCTTCCTCTGCTCATCAAAATGACTTACTATAAATAGTAAGGTTGGACCCAAATGTCCAAGTGACTTACTAAAAATAGTGAGTGCAAACGGAGCCTAAAACACCTCAGAAAGGTTATCCCTGAATATCACCAAACTCTGGAGAAGATAACTCCCAAATAAGGCCCTCTGAACACCAACATTAGCCTACAAGGACCCGTTGATAGGCTAATCCACCAAAACATTGAAACTGGCTAAGGAGGAGACATTACACTCTTGGTTGCCAACGCACTCTCCTAAACATGTCCAATATCAACAAGCCAATACAAACCATGATCTTCAATACCAATTGCGATGGTTTTATAGGATTTTTTGTCAACAATAGAGCATTTGTGTTTTGCTAAATATGACATCCAACCTGGGACAATGGTGCTTAATCTAACTCACATAAAGCAAATTGAGCTCCATTCCCGAGACACAGTACACAATGAGAAAAACGAGATTTTTCCCTCTAGCAGATATTTGCACATTTCCTTTGCCAACAAAGGTGTACTCCTCAACACCACTGAAGATCACTAAATCTAAGCAAGCCATGTACTTCATGTACCACTCCTTGTGAGTGAAATGTCAAGATGCTCCATAATCTATGTACCATGCAGACGACTTTGACTAATCTGTTAGTTGTTTGGCCATGAAAGCATAGAAGGTTTACTCCTCCTCGGAATGCTCTATGATGGAGGCCCTCCCAAGTTGGATTTTTTTCAGCCAAAATTTTTTGTAATGCTTCTTCATATGACCAAGTTTACCACAATAGTGACGTGATATTTTTTAGATTCTTCTAAGTATCTTCATTATTCCCTTAACCTTTCTTCTATAGCCATTTTCCTTTACCCTTGTCCTTGGCTGGAAATACATATTCCACACTTTGTGTATCACTGTTGCTACCAAACTGTTTCTTCCATTTGTCGTACTACAACAATTTATTGAATAGCTCCTCGAACTTCAAGTCAACACTGCTAGATGTGATGTTGAGTGTCTCTATGAAATGTTCATAGGCTCGTGGTAAGCTTTCAGCATAACAACCACCATTTCTTCTTCTTCCATCTTCCAACCTACAACAAACAATTGATCTCTAATGTCCTTATTTTAAACAAATTCTCTTGCAATGATGTTGTCTCATTCATCCTAATCGAAAAAAGCATATTTTTGAGGAAGAAGGCCTTGCCTTTATCTGATGTTTTATGCAAATCTCATAGGTGCTTCCAAATTTTTGTAGAGGTTTTGCCTTTTTGTACTTTTGGAAGCATCTCATCAATCACGATAGCTTTATCAACATGACGGCTTCTCGATCATGCTCGTCAAACTTGTCTTGGTCTTTACCTGCAACCACTGGCCGAGTGTTAGTGCCAAAGATGATCTTATCGAGGCATTTGTACTTGAAGATCGTGAGCATGCACTGCTTCCACATGTTGTAATTTTTGCCAAAAAAATGTCAACTGCTTTCTGACATTATGTTGGGTAATGAAGCCATCCCTCCCGCAACTTGTAATTATGGGAAAAAAATAAATCTTCTACTAACAAATTTTGTAAACCCTACAAAAAAGCATGATTTTGTAAAAAAAATCATCAAAAAGTTCACCAAAATGCCCACAAGAGGGTCTAAAAACCCTAGCAGCCCGCGTTTTTGAAAAAAATGTTGAAAATTCATAAACTCACCACAATTTTTGAAAAAATCGTTAAAAGAATGTTCTGAGCTGTGACAAAAACCCTGGGTGCACAAAAATTAACCATGATTTTGTCTAAAATCGTCAAAAAACTAATCTTTCCCATGACACACTGTGGAAAACTCACGAAAAAAAAATTGTGCCCTAGTGGCGGCCTTTGCTAGTAAAAACAAAATGTTGTCGCAACTTCAGAAAATCCTCAAAAAAAAAAAAGTTTAAATCTTGCCCACACGCGATTTTTGAGACACAAAAACCCGTATTTTCAAAGGTAGACGATGTGATTTTGCAAAGGAAAAGAAACTTGTGGTTGTCCAACAAAAATGGCATGATTTTGCAAGGAAAAGGGCACACAATTTCAACAAAAATATGGTACGATCTTTTTGAATGAAAAACCCACAATTCTGCCCTAAAATGCTTACTCTGGCTTTCAAAAATCCATCCAAAAATGTATGCACAATTTTGTGGATAAGTCCGCCAAAAACCCTTGTACAAAATCATACAGCACCATACTATTTCATACAATAATCTTTTGGTACATTTTGCTTTCATGTGTGTGAATAGTCATTGCAACAATCCATAGACTTTCACGTGTTCACCGATCCCGAGGTGTGACTTGGGCTGTGATACCATATAACAAAAAATATAACACAAAATGATTACCAAGATATTGAATAATTAAACTAGGAGCTAAAGTCTTCTTAAATAAGAGTTACAAAAGAATAAGAACTTAACTAAAAGAATAAAAGAATAAAAGAATAAAAGAATAAGAGAGACAACTAATAAAGCAAAAGGATAAGAACTTAACTAAAAGAATAAAAGAATATTCCTAAAGTCTATCCTAAAGACTAATTGACCATTATATGCTAAATATAACAATATTACTTTAATATTTGGCCCCTTCACTCATCTCAACTAGCATTTGCAGACTATTAATATTATGATTATATGGACTATGGTCATCCCACTTTAATGCCTAGTATTTACTGCACAATTGATTGAGGAAATGTCATCACTGACTTTAGCACACCTCAGATATGTCCATCATTAATGGTTATCATATGCCCAAAAAATGATATCATCAACCCTGTGTTTCGTATTGCTTTAGCAAACAAAGATGATCTTTATGGCTATAAATTTAGCGTAATGCATGTTTTCCAGTCTTCATTGATGAACATCAAATGCCTTTTGCCAGAGTTGATCACTAGATGTTTTTTGTTGTTGATCAACAAATGACTTATTTTGATCTTGGTGAACTACAAATTGTCCTAGTTTCACCTGTAATTTACTGCAATTTGGATATGATCATCAAGTTAGGAATGCAATGCTCCATCAAATTTTTGTCATTTCACAACTCCACTATCAAAATCTGATCATTTTTGCAAGGTCCTTACCACAACTTTTTCACTTTTAACTAGCTTGTTACTCCAAAGAGTAGTGGCAAATGCAAAGACAGTTGTGGAATAGAAAAAGAAATGTTGGCACAATAATGGATGCACCATATTATCAAATGGGTGGATAGATAGAAGGAATCACATACTCATCAACTTTCTAGTGGCTTCAAATGGTGAGATAGTGTTCTTGAGGTTCATCAACGCCTCAAACAAAGTCAAAAATGCAAAGAATGTTTGAAGTAAAAAACCAATGTGAAAACCAATATGATTGATTTAGCCAAGGATGGGCAAGTATTGGCCATTACAAGGACCCAAATAATGAAGGTTGTATATTTGTACCCATGTATAGAAAAAAAAAAACTCTTTGAAGCAAGAGCCAACATGGAGCATGCCAAGGCAAATGAGAACCACCACTCTAACGAATATTAAAGTATGGTAATAAATTGACTAGATTCAAATAAAACTATTGCAAGGCTAGAACTACAAACCACCATGCCAATCAAAGTGGTGGATTCATTGCAAAGCATCCCCAACTTTCAAACACTATTGCCAATATTGTACCAATACATGAGAACAGTCCATTAGAGCATTCTACAACCAATTTAGCATCTAGAAGTGGGAACAATGAGGAACCAATAGTTGAACCCCCATTGTCAAGAGATCAAGTAATTAATTCCATGCTTTTGAAGGTGAAATTAGCTTTAAGACCAATAGTGGTACATATGGAGACTCAATAAGAACCTAACAAAGATTATTATCAATGGTTGGTCTAACATGAATGTGCTTCCAAAAAACACCTAGAGAATCTTGGACAAGCCCACTATTTAGCCTCCAACTTTCTACTTGGTTGGAGCAAACTAGCAAGGGATAAAAGTATTAAGAGTTATTGTCACACAAAAGGTACTAATTGGAACTCAAACCATTTTTATTGAACTATGTAGTCATTCCATTATGTAAAAAGGCACACAATGCATTGTTGAGTTAAGAGTTTGTTGGTAGACACCAAAGTCAGCCATAATTGGAAAAAGAAAATAGTTTCCATTAAAAATAAAGCCTTGAAATATATAAATTGACATAAGGAACTAGGTAGTGAGTGAGGAAGCAACTTCCTCAATTTTGGACTATGAAGGCACGTGGCCAAAGAAAAATTATCAAGGGCCAATGAAGTCAAATGTCAAAGGGATTTTGGACCTATATCCATGTTCTAAAGATGAAACAAATTCCCTTTGTAGTTTGTCCCATTAGAAAATGGAAAAATATGAAGTATCCCAGCCTAGCCGTAATTTCATTGAGATAATGGAGATTAATGAAGAAGAACAAGTAGCAAGAGACGACAAGAAGCAAATGAGGATAAGGTCGGATCACTCTATACCATCAACCTCAAAATTTCCTCCTAAATTTACAAAATACAAGAAGGGGGATGCAAAGTTGGATGATAAGCCAGCCCATCATTTTAGAAGTGTCATTGACATAAAATACCAAGAACCCACTACTACGTGGGTAAATCTTGCACTAGATGGAAGTTAAGAAATGATAATGTTTGATGATTGTAATCAAGTATCGAAAGCAACAATATTCAAGATATTGATGGACTACAAAGACAGCTTTGCATGGGCTTACAAATACTTGAAAGGAGTACCACAAGAACTATATGTTCATAAGATTCCCTATATTAGGGATGCAGCCAATACGAAGAAGACTATATGGGATGAACCAGAACTATGCAACTAAAGTCCAAGAAGAAATTGACAAAATGGTCTAAGCAGTGATTATCTTCAGAGTGAATGGATATCAATTATCAACATTTATGATTTGACAATGAATTATCAATTATCAACCATGTTCTCACTTTTGTATTTAATTTTTTACATATTGTATAAATTATAGTTATATTTTTATATATTTGTTTATGCATTGTATGGCCAAACCCAGCTGTACTAAACCCAGAAAAACAAACTGGCAGATTGCCAAACCCAAAACCCAAACTGGCAACATAGCCTAAAAGTGATATCAGTATTACAGAGAAGGAACAAAACAACAACCAAGACATTTAGATCTTGTAGACAATTGGTATGGAATAGAAGACACGATTGTATGACTCCAACCGAAGCAAAAATCAAGTCAATGATTATATCACTGAATGTCCTCACCAACACACTGAAGCATAATAAACCATCATAGCCAACAAAGTTATTGCAATTGAATTCACACTATTATAGAAACTTGTCAAATACTCACTAAAATCACAAGTACTCGCAAATCAGAAGAAAAAACCAGAAAACCGCCTATTAAATCATCTAACCAAGTTTTTGGCAAATTTGCAGAGTTTTAGCAAGACTTGTTGAGTTTTGCCAAGATTTGCTGAATTAATGAATTTAAGTATTTTTTAAATTTGCCGAGTTTTTTCCCAGATGCCGAGTGCAAGTCAAAATTGTTTTTTGAGTTTTGCTCAGTAGTGTAATGTCCCCTTTCTAGCCAGTGGTTTTGAAATCAGGGTTAGCCTATCACTACGGTTCCCGTAGGCTAGTGAGATGTGTAGGGTGTTAAATTTAGTGATCAGATTGACATGCACAGAAATTAATTCAAAACTTAACACAAGACACAGCAGATACCCTGGGAAAACCCTCCTCTTGAGGGAGAAAAACCCAGCCAATAATATCTCTTATATTATTGATTCACAAAATAGAGGCTGATAAGTAGGCCAATAACCAGTATCACAAACTGATGTAAGTACAGGACTGAGTGATACAAACTGTCTGGATATCTCTGCCTTATACTCAGATCTCAATCTGCACTTTACACAAACTCGCACTGCTCTTGTATAGTACTGAAGATGAATATGAATGCTAATAAATTCGATGATAAATGGAGTACAAAATGAAGTTGTATATATACCAAATAAAGGGAGAGACGTGCCTCTTCAAAGAGCATGTCGGCCTTATTAAGAAATAATTTTTTTACTAAACAAGGAGTCGGCCTTCTCAAAATCGCGCCTCATTATTTAATACGAGTCTCTTCATTAAATGCATATTAAATAATGTTTATCAAAGGAAGTGTCTCTTCATCAATTCGTATATAATAATTAAATAGACAACGGCTAGCATTTAATTATTATCTCCATGCGATCTGGGCTGGAAGGATTCGCCTGAAGCTGCTACAAACTTCAACACTCCCTCTCAGCTAGGGAGGATACTTCCAACTGCACAAGACATATCACCTCAACATGATGTCTACCACAATGGCTACAACCAAATGTGGAAAAGAAGAATATCACCTCATCGTGATATTAGATATCGCCTCAACACGACATCAACCATAATGGCTACAACCATACTATGGTGTGCACAAGTGTTCATCACTTGCGTGATGTTGTCACCTCAACATGACTTTCACCATGGCTCTCCCAAAGGGTGAAACACAAGTACAAGATGTGTCATGGAGTCACACACATGACATCCACCATGACTCTCTCAGAGGGTGGAAACAAGGGCTTTCACCTCAAATCTCAAAGAGAAATGCATTAACAAGGGATTTCACCTCAAACTTCTCACAAAGAGAAGAACTCATTAAACAAGGGATTTCACCTCGAACTTCTCTCGTAGAAAAGAACTCATTAAACAAGCTCACTGATACTGAGACTCTTTCTCAGTTAAGGCTGGATTCTCCACCATACCAAGCTTATCTCAAAAGTACACAAACTTTATCCTAGAGAGAGGCTTGGTGAGAATGTTTGTTATCTACTCATCGCTTATATACCTCAACATAGTAGCCTTTCCCAGACTATATCTCTAATATAGTGGTACTTGATCTCAACATGCTTTGGCTCCACATGAAACACAGGATTGACAGAAAGCTTCACGCAACTCTTATCACAATGAATGATAGTAGGTCTAATGATTGTCCAAACAATCCGCAAGGAGCTTACGGCCACACCGCTCCCAGCCGCCATACAAGCCGCAATATACCTTCTGAAATTCTCAATGCCAGGGCTGTGATGACTTCCTCGCTTCAAGGCCAGATATCATAGTGTAACCCAACCGGCAACAACCAGAGGTACTCTTCTGATCGGTGACACACCCTGCCCAATCATAATCAGTATAGCCATGCAACTCCAAGTCTGCATCTGAAGAGTATCTCAACCCATATCCAACTGTGCCTCGCAAGTATCTCAGGATATGTTTAGCTGCAACAAGATGTATCTATCTCGGTTCACACATGAACTGACTAAGTGCACTCACAACATAACAGATATATCTAGCTCCAATAAGCGACCAGATACATCAAGGACCCAATCATTGTTTGTAATAATATAGGATCCACCAAGTCCTGTTTCAGTCGCGTACCTTCAATTTATGTAGGCTTGGTCTCTGAGTTAGGTGTAATTTTCATGGATTTGCAACCATCATGCCTCAAATTTTAAGTATATCAATGGTGTAACTTCCCTTGACTTAGAATCATCTCATCTGGTTTCTGCCAGACTTCTAATCCAAAGAAGTAATGCATGAGCCCAAGGTCCTTCATCTCAAATTCAGAAGTCAACTCCTTCTTACATTCGAGAATCAGGTGATCTTCTCCAATTAGAATCAAATCATCAACATATAAGACCAAAATTAATGCTTCACCATTGATTACCTTGAAGTAGAGATTTGAGTCAACATCATTCTTCAAGAAACCCAAACTTGACAGGTACCGATCAATCCTTTTGTACCATGCACGAGGAGCCTGCTTAAGACCATGCAAGGCCTTCTTTAGCTTGCAAACATGAGACTCCTTCCCATGAACCTCAAATCCATCAGGTTGCTCGATATAAACTTCTTCCTCAATCACACCATTCAGAAACGCTGTCTTCACATCCATCTGGTGAATTTTCCATCCTCTAGATGCAGCAATAGCAATGATGGTTCTGACAAAAGTATAGCGAGCAACAAGAGCAAATGTTTCTTCGTAATCAACTCCCTCTTTCTGAGAAAACCCACGAGCCACAAATCTTGCCTTGTACTTCTCAATGCTCCCATTTGCAACATGCTTGATCTTGAAGAGCCATTTTGAAGATACCACAGACTTGCCCTCGGGTCTAGGAACAATGTCCCAAACATTATTCTTGAGAATTGATTGGTACTCCTCTGCCATAGCATCTCTCCAAACCTGTTGACTAGATGCTTCCTCAACACAAGTAGGCTCAGATTCAATAATCCGACTCATTAAGGCAACATAACTGGAGAACTTATGTGGCCTTTTACTTTCTCTGAATGTGCCTCTAGGAGGTGCAAAACTTTCAGCCTCTTGCATAGTACGCCTAGCCCATAGAGGTCTCTTTCTCCCAATAACAATGTCAGTAGGCCCATCAGTAGGTTCCAAGGGTTCAATAGGATCAATATCTTCTTTTGGTTCTGAAGTCTCCCTCTGAATCTCGTATGGTCAACTTCCATATCCCGAGGGAGACTTCTTCTATTATCTATCTCCATATATGAATGCCCCTCGATCTCCCAAATGCAACATCTTCCTCAAATGTGACATCCCTACTAATCTCGATCAACTTCTGTCCTAGAATGTATATCCTGTAGGCTTTTGATGTCTCACTATAGCCAACAAATATTCCCTTCTTGCCGGAAGGCTCCAACTTTGTTCTCTTTTCCTTTGGAACATGAACATAGATAGGACATCCAAAGATCCTCAAATGACTGACTTCAGGATTCTTCCCTGTAAAGGCTTCTTCCGTAGTCATATTCTCCAAGACCTTGTGAGGACTTTTGTTATGTACATATACAGCCCTCGGCTTCTACCATAAGGTTGGGTTTGCAAGTCTTGATCATGGATCATGGCCTTCGGCTTGCTTCCAGCACGAATGTCTCCGTTTCTTTCTTTGCAACACCATTATGTTGAGGATTATAGGGGACACGTAACCCCTCTTAATCCCAAGATCACACCTGTTAAATTTAAGTGAACAACATTAAATGCACACAAATAAATTCAAAATCAAACACGCGGACACAGCCAGGACAATTGGAAAACCCTCCCTCTTGGAGGGAGAAACCCAAATGGAACAAAGATCTCTTTTTATTTATATAATAACAAGTTGACAACATTTCAATTTTACAATGAGGTCATCATTAATCAATATACCCTAGCAAAATGCAGTAAATATCAAATAACAAAATACACCAAGACCGCAAAAACTGTGGATTGAATCGAAATGAACACCTACGTAATTTGTAACTGAAGATACTAGCACACGACCGTAAAGATTCCTGCATGATGTCTACACTTGTTATGATATCTCGCATCAATGAAGTCTCCACTTTTATTTGGGTTCCGTATGAAGTTTTGCACTTTGCTTTGTTTGTTTCCTGTTCATGATCTTCACCCATATCTTGTATTCGCATTTGATTGGATATCTAATTTATGTGTATAATCAACCGGATATATTTCGCTTTATCATCCGATATGTTCGTGACTTTTAACATCTCGCTATATTTGCACTTTATGATACAAACTGATGAATAATCAACTCCGCATAATTACAATGGACGAACCAAGGTGAATATATACAAATGAATGGGAGAGACACATCTCTTCAAATCCTTCATGTCGGCCTCTTAAGAAATCGCGTGTCTTCTTAAATGAAAGTCGGCCTTGATAAATATTAAATATCTTCTAATAAAAGATCAATTCAAATTCTTTTATGTCGGCCATAATATGAAATGAGTATAATACAAAACAATGAACATAAATTAAATAGCCAACGACTATCATTCAATTTATGTTTCCACCTTAAGAGTTGAGTCGGAAGGAAACCACCAAGCTGCTATAATATTTAACACTCCTCGCCTAGGGAGTAGAACTTCCAAATGCATAATACCTAATCATCTCCATAAGGAGGTTCATCCGCCATCATTGCCTACTACAAACAGAGTAAAGAGAGTGAATATCCACCTCAATCGTGATATTAGATACCGCCCTCGACATCAACCATCAAATGCAGGTATATGTTCATCACTTCATGCTATGTTTACCCCTCAACGACTTTCACCATGGCTCTCCCAAAGGGTGAAACACAAGTACAAGAAGATCATCACGGACTCTCTCACGTGACGTTGTCATGGAGTCACACACATGACATCCACCATGACTCAGCTCAGAAGGTGGAAACAAGGGCTTTCACCTCAAATTCTTCCGTCACAGAAGAAAATGCAATAGTAAGTACAAGCGTTCATCACTTGCGTGATGTTGTCACTCCCGGCGACTTTCACCTCATGACTCTCTCGAAAGTGAAACACAAGTACAACATATGTCATGGAGTCGCACACATGACATCCACCATGACTACCAGGGTGAAACAAGGCTTTCACCCCATCCCAAGAAAATGCATTAACAAGTGGGATTTTCAATTCTCAACTTCTCATTGAAGAACTCACAAGCAAGGCTCACCGGATATTGGAGACTCATACTCGGCCAAGGCCGGATTCTCCACCATACCAAGCTTATTCGAAGTATACAAACTTTATCCCGGGCGAGGCTTGGTGAGAATATTCGGGCCGTCAAGCCATCGTTAATGTACCAATCGGTATAAAATTTCTCCGCAGCACTACATATGTCTAATATAGTGGTACTTGATCTCAACATGCTTGGATTCCGCCATGAAACAATGTGATTGACGTAAAGCTTCACACAACTCCTCGATTATCACAATGAATAATAGTAGGCTCCATTGATTGTCCAAACAATCCTCAAGAAGGAGCTTGTACGGCCACACCGCCGAAGGTTAGCGCAGCCGCAATGTACTACCGTACCTAATGCTACAAGACCGGCTTGTCGCATCTAGAAATCATAGCGCAACTCCAAACCAAGCAAATGTACGTGAGGTGCTCTTCCGATCCGTGACAATAACCCGCCCAATTAGAATCAATGAAACCAAGTAACTCCAAGTCCATCTGGTATACTTCAACCCATATCCAACTGTACACAAGTATCTCAGTGATATGTTTAGCTGCAACAAGATGTATCTGTCTCGGATCACACATAAACTGGCTAAGTGCACTCACTGCATAGCAAATATCAGGTCTAGTGTTAACTAGATACATCAAGGATCCAATCAGCTGTCTGTATAATGTAGGATCCACCAAATCTGAACTAGTTGCAACCTCCTTCAATTTATGTAGGTTGGTTTCCATAGGTGTAGACATGGATTTACAATCCATCATGCCAAATCTCTTAAGTATATCAATGGTGTACTTTTCTTGAATTAGAATCATCTCATCTGGTTTCTGCCAGACTTCTAACCCAAGGAAGTAATGCATGAGCGCAAGGTCCTTCATCTCAAGTTCCGAAGTCAACTCCTTCTTACACTCAAGAATCAGGTGATCTTCTCCAGTAAGGATCAGATCGTCAACATATAAAACCAACATTAATGCATCACCATTGATTACCTTAAAGTAGAGATTTGAATCAGCATCATTTTTTAAGAAGCCCAAACTTGACAGGTATCGATTAATCCTTTTGTACCATGTGCGAGGAACCTGCTTAAGACCATACAAGGCCTTCTTCAGCTTGCAAACATGTGACTTCTTCCCATGAACCTCGAAACAGTGAGCAACAAAAGCAAATGTTTCTTCATAATCAACTCCCTCTTTCTGAGAAAACCCACGAGCTATGAATCTTGCCTTGTACTTCTTCAATGCTTTCATCTGCATCTTTAAGTACGGGCTGTCTTCTCAGAACACTCTATTCTTACAACATTGCAATCTTCACTTCTTCTCAGCAAGTCACTAAACTCCCTCTTGATTCCTACTTCAGAGATTGCAAAGAAGACTTCTGGAAGTGAACTCCCTCTAGCCACCAACTCAGTCTCATGGCTGCAAGTTGTGACTTCATGCTTGAACATTTCTTTGGTCGGCCTGAAGCTCTTTCCTTTTGCATAATCTCTCATTACCTTCATGCTTCTTGAACCATCCTGGAAGCATTATAGAGAGAGATTACGACAATTCACAACTATCCAAAGAAATATCATACAAGGTTTACTATTCCAAGTTATAGCATGAAAACATAATAATTTATGAAAAATATTAAAATATGAATAAAGAGATATAATTATCAGCAGTTCAAAATAAAGGGATAAGGAAACTTATCTTTATTGAATTCTGATATGACTTTTCCTTCCATCTTTTACTCTTCTCGAGAGTGCTAAACTTGACACAACAAAAGACAATCTGCACTACAGATTTCTTAAATTCAACATGCAGTTAGCATATTTAATATAGAATCAGGCCCCTCAAGGTATCATATTCCATGCACAAGAGAATGGTATCGATGTGATCATCCTATCACAACGAAAGATGCTGTTCTCTTTTTCATCTCAGAGTCACACTCAGAGATCTTCATAATTAACATGAAACAACTCGCAATGAATAAAATGAAATCTTCAACGGATCTCTATTCTAGTGAACACAATTCAAAAGAAACCACTATCTCTCTCTTTACTACAACAAGATCCAACTAAGAATGATGTAACTCAAACAAAGAATACTTATCTCTTTAAATATTCTGATGGAAGCCTGTAATGTCACGACTGGAACAGCTTCTAACTGGTTCTTCACTCAGCAACAAACTCCATGGTTTCTAAGCTATCCCACAACCTCACAGCCTTATCTGCAAGAGTACTAGGTTGCATGAGGGTTTTCTCAGATCTGCGACCCTTCAAAAGACCCACGACTTGACTATGATGCTCACGTGATCTCCACATGCCAAAAAGATTCCTTTGCGCAATGGTAAAATCCCACACAAGGATATAGCTGACCTCAGTCTCAAAGAATATCACGAACCAACCAGCATAAATAAATATTCGCCCCACTTCCAGAATGCAGATATTGTTCTTTTCAAATCTCCATTATGTTCACAGAGCAGATTAATTAAAATACCATGACCACTTCTAATGGCCCACGATCTCCTATACCAAGTGAATCGCCTCCTGCAGCAAGGGATAATGCCGAATGGGACAGATATTCACTTGAATCCTCAACCTTCAAATCATACACCATCTTGACAAACTGAACAAATGGGATAAGTTGAATGCAATAATCTGATCACGATCCTCAAACCCGCTCTGATACCATGTTAAATTTAAGTGAACAGATTAAATGCACAGAAAATAATTCAAAATCAGAGACAATAACACAGCAGTTACCCTGGGAAAACCCTCCTCTTGAGGGAGAAAAACCCAGCAACAAAGATCTCTCTTTTATTTATAATAACAGTGACAACATTTCACTTTACAATGAGGTCTAACACAAGACCAATATGCAGCTCCTAGCAATATGCAATACAGATGCTAATTCAGATGACAATGTGATAACGAATGAAATGATGTTACACCTGATATCTGATTAAGATCGTTGTCCGTTGTTTGATAAGGCACTTCCTTAATCTTCCTTAATCGATGTTCTTCTTTGTTTGTTGATTCTGATAATTGTATAAATTATTATATTCATTTATATATTCGCATTATGATATGTTCGCACTTTATATTCGCCCTTGATGATACAGAACTGATGTGAATAACCGAACTCTACTAGATGATTACAATGGACGGATCAAGGTGTATATATACAAGTGAATGGGAGAGATACATCTCTACAAAATCCTTCAAGTCGGCCTCTAAGAAATCGCGTATATTCTTAAATGAAAGTCGGCCTTGATAAATGTTAAATATCTTCTAATAAAAGATCAATTCGAATTCTTTTATGTCGGCCATAATATGAAATGAGTATAATACAAAACAATGAACATAAATTAAATAGCCAACGGCTATCATTCAATTTATGTTTCCACGAAAGAGCTGAGCTGGAAGGAACTACCGAAGCTGCTATATCATTAACAAAATCCCTAAAGCTGCCAGAGGTGTATTCTCCACCATTATCTGATCTAAGGACCTTGATTCTTTTACCAGAAAGATTCTCTACCAAGGCTTTGAACTCCTTAAACCTTCCTAACACTTCCTCAGACTCTTTAGTTTTCAAAAAATAAATCCAAGTCTTTCTAGAGTGGTCATCAATAAACAAAACATAATACAAGAATCCACTCGAAGACGGAACAGACATAGGTCCACATAAATCAGAATGAATAAGGTCTAAAATGCACTTAGATCTATTTTCTCTACTATGGAAAGGAGCTTTTATATTCTTACCTAATGCACAACCTTTGCAAGTTCCTTCATGCTCCTGATTGAACTTACGAAGACCCAACACCATCTTCTCCATGAAAGGTAAGGCTCAGAAGTGTAGGTGAGCCAATCTCCGATGCCAAAGATCACATAGACTTGAAGAATCATGGACCAACGCTTGTAGAGGATGCGTGCAAAGCCTGTAAAGACTTTCATGTCTAACTCCAATTACTTGAGCATCCTTGAAGCTAGAATTCTCCATCCACACAAGTACTTTGCCTTTGGAGAAGGCAACTTGATATCCTTTATCTTCTAAGGCTGAAATTGAAATGAGATTGCGTTTGATTCCTGGAACATAAAGGACATTGCTTAACTGAAGTGTGATGCCGGAATCCAAATGAAGTGTAGAGGTCCCAATCCCTTTTACGGAGTAGCTAGCATCATCTCCAATGATGACTTGTTCGGAAGAATCTCTCTCCACCAAGCTTGATAAGTGCTCCTTAAAACCAGTGATGTGTCTAGAAGCACCACTGTCAATCAGCCAAGTGTTGGTGTCGGTAGGTACACTGCTTGACAATGTTGAGTAGAACAAATATTCACTTGAATCCTTTTGCAGAGAAGCATCATCAACATCTACAACGGTGGCTTGTTGCTTAGGTCTAGTTGGACAATGCTTAGCGAAGTGGCCAAACTTATCACACCTAAAGCATTGGATCTTGGACAAATCTCTCTTTTTCTTGGAAGGGGGAGCACCATCATTTCCTTTATCTCGATTCCTCTTGAAGAATCCCTTCTCTCCATCTTTTCCCTTCTTCTTCGAAGCTTGGGAGGCGAGAACATGAATATCTTCATTAGATGAACTTTGACCAACGCCTCTAGCCACCAATCTTGACTCTTCTTGAATGCAATCGGCCCTCAAGTGATCGAACTTCGGAAGTTTGGATCTTGCACTAATTCCTTGAATGTAGAACTCCCATGATAATGGCAAACCGTTGAGAGCAAGCATCTTTAAGTCTTTATCATCGACCACATGACCAATTGTAGAAAGCTGATCTCTCAATTCTGAAATCCTCATGAAGTAGGCAATCACTGTTTCTCCTTTCGCCATCTTCACATGGTGAAGCTGTTGCTTCAGCGCAAGTGCCCGGCTAGTGTTGTTGATTTCGTACATCTCCTCCAATGTTTTGAACATCTCCCTTGTAGTCTTCAACTTGGAGACAATCGGAACAATATGGTCTTTGACGGAATCAACCAACAACTTCTTCGCCTTGATGTCTTTCTTCCTCCATTGCAACTTCTCTTCTTCTTCTTCAGGTTCGGGAACTTTGGTCTCCACAAACTCAGCCAAATCATTCTCTTCCAATGTGAGCATGATTCTAAACCTCCATGAAGTATAGTTGGATGCTCCCTCGAGTCTATCCTCGATCTTCAATCCGTTCACCATCTTGATTGAGGTAGAGATAGACAAAGATTTATGACGAAGAGAATAGAGTATCGTTGTAGAATCAAATCTGATCACGATCTTCTCAAACCTACTTTGATACCATGTTAAATTTAGTGATCAGATTGACATGCACAGAAATTAATTCAAAACTTAACACAAGACACAGCAGATACCCTGGGAAAACCCTCCTCTTGAGGGAGAAAAACCCAGCCAATAATATCTCTTATATTATTGATTCACAAAATAGAGGCTGATAAGTAGGCCAATAACCAATATCACAAACTGATGTAAGTACAGGACTGAGTGATACAAACTGTCTGGATATCTCTGCCTTATACTCAGATCTCAATCTGCACTTTACACAAACTCACACTGCTCTTGTATAGTACTGAAGATGAATATGAATGCTAATGAATTCAATGATAAATGGAGTACAAAATGAAGTTGTATATATACCAAATAAAGGGAGAGACATGCCTCTTCAAAGAGCATGTCGGCCTTATTAAGAAATAATGTTTTTACTAAACAAGAAGTCGGCCTTCTCAAAATCACGCCTCATTATTTAATACGAGTCTCTTCATTAAATGCATATTAAATAATGTTTATCAAAGGAAGTGTCTCTTCATCAAATCATATATAATAATTAAATAGACAACGGCTAGAATTTAATTATTATCTCCATGCGATCTGGGTTGGAAGGATTCGCTTGAAGCTGCTACGAACTTCAACATAGGGGACCCTTTTGGGGAAGTTTCAGGCTCCTTAGCAGGCTTATTGTTTCATTCCGGCATACTTGCTATTTATAGTAAGTATTATTAGGCTCAATGATGGCACACCTGCAATTGGTAATGGTGACAGGACACTCTCGAGAGTTTATTGCTAGACTTTTGCCAGGAGTTATTGAATTACTAAGTCACGTTACTTTAATGATATTCTATTATTAAAGTGACTTATTATTTAATATTATAAAGTTACTTTGATAAAGTACTTTATAACTTGGTCATTAATTAAGTAATAAAGTGACTTTATTAAAAGAATGCATTTTAAGTCACTTTATGAATATTTAATGAAGAGGGTGCTTTCCAAGACAAAGTTAATTTATTAACTTATTACACAAGCTAAAGTTGGCGTGGGGTTTTTTGAGAGCAATAATTGATATTTTATTATTAAAAGATTAAAACCCTAACTTGGGTGTGGAGTTTTGGAGAAGCATAAAGAGAGAAAAGATCATTCTTTTTATCCAAGTTTATCATTCAATAACAGAAAACTGAACACAGGGTTGCAGGTATGCAGTTTCAAGCTGATATGAGGATGGAAACCCTCAATTAGGACGGGATCTACAGGCGTGAGAGACCATCTAATGGTTCTACTATGGATGGCTTCACACAGAGACCATCAATCTGAGCATACATCGATTTACTTAGCATTTACTTTCAGCATTTACAATTTACAACAGCAGATTTGAATAATACAGAAGTCATTCTCAATGTTGCATTAGAGGTCATACTATTCAGGAGTCACCAGGAGAGGGTTTGAGCTTGTATTTGACAGAGGTTATTCTCCAAGCCAAGGCGTCCAGATCTACGAAGGAAAACATGGTTTTTCAAGCAGCAAAAACAAGCACTTAATTGGCACGTGGGAGCTAAGAAGCAGTTCCAAGCAAAGGAAATAGCATGTGTGAGTTTGGGAGCCAAACGCCTTGCTTTTGGGGTTGCATATTCTTTGTTTGCAGGCATCCAACATCACTCAGCAAACCAACATCAAAACAAACATGAGAAACATGCAAACTGAAGCGTGGCGTCCTTGCATCTGATTGTCATGACCATAGTTTACATACTCGGAATCGGAGAGTACTTGGCAAGCCCAAATATTTTGACTCGGCAAATACTCAACAAATACTCGGCAAATGTGTGTGGATATTTATGTTTGTGTATACCCAGGACTGCACTGTGCACACATACATATCTATAAACATACACAAGATGCCAAGTTTGCATGCATATACACACACAAACATGCCAAGTTTGTGGGTTTTTTGCGAGCTACTGGCGATTACTCGATAATTTGACGGGAGAAAATCCATTTGCATACTGCCCGAGAGTAAAAGCAAAAATTACTCGGCATGCAAATTTTTTGGAGATTACTCGGCTACTCGAAGAGTAATCGGAGAGTATGTAAACTATGGTCATGACTACCATGTAAAAACCCAGGTTCCAAACTATTGCATTCTGGCTTATGGGTATGATCTGATTATATTCAGAATAAATAAATATTACTGGGTTTTCAATTAATTACGCAATTTCCCTTCCATTATTGTTTTATGCAATTTCTTGAAATTTCTAGCACTGTCGCCGGCAGCAAAAAAACAAAAAAAAATCAGAATTTAACAAAAAACTCAAAAGTCAATTTTGAAACCCTGAAGGGACATCATAGTGGTATCAAAGCACAAAAAAATCCTGCCATCCTGTGCGGTTAATTCATGAGTGAGAAAGAACAGATTTATCATAGGGGTTCACGGCCGTGGGAACCTCCACAGGTGCTGAAGGGTGAAACTATCTCAGAGGTTTTAGGTATCCATAATTCTCCAGAGATACCAAGGAGTCTATCCAGTGACAATGAAAGTATTGCAGGTGCAATGGGTGATAGAGACAAAGCACATGCTTGTTCCATTAGCCCAAATGCCAAGAGAGAGCAAAAGTTTAATACTACGATGGATATGTTGGTCGAATTCTTGCACAAGATGAACCAAGTTCCTAATCCTGGTCATACAAGACAACATGATAATTCTAATAGTTCTAACGCACAGCCTAAGGACAAGCCAAGGATTTCACTCAATATCACATCTAGGCCCTTGCAACCTACATCTACACGAAGGGTTGAGACCCCTGTTCATCAGGAACGACCTCCTAAGCAGCCAACAAACATGGTCGATGAGGTTAGGACCAGCCATACAAAATACACTTAACTTCCTCCCGACATCAAAAACATGTTGACATTTGACCAATTCTTGAACCAGAGGAGACAAAGAGCAGTGGCAGTTGGTAGACTAGAGACTAGAGCACCACAGGGTACCAACAATCTCCAACAGGCGGTGAGCAAAATTACATTAAAGCATTTTGATGAAGGCCATTGTTGTACCACACATGGTTGGGTTCAGAAGTTAGATAACTTCCTCTCCTTGAGGCCCATTCCTGAGGAAGACGCAATCAGGTTTGCCACACTACATCTAGATGGCATAGCTTACGAGTGGTGGTACCACGGTTTGATTAATTTGGGACATAGGTCAATCATATCTTATGATGAGTTCACTAACAAACTCAACGAACGATTTGACGGGAGAGATCCAGAGGTTTCCTTCCGAGAACTTGCACAGCTTAAGCAAGTTGGGACATTAGAGGCCTATATTTCAGAGTTCCAGCGGATATCAATGATGGTCACTGGTATATCAAAGAGAAGGTTGGTAGTGCTTTTCAGTGAGGGTTTAGAACCCTTACGTGGTTGGATCAAAGCCTTTGATCCACCTTCTTTACAGGATGCTATGAAGAAGGAAAGAGATATGGAGCTTGCTGCCACAAAAAGCAAGTTTTCGTCAAAATCATTTTCTTCCTCAAGGGATAAAATACCAAACAAATTTTCAGACCAGCAAAGGAAACCCTTTCAAAAACTTAGTGATGAGACCCTCCAAGACTTGAGAAAAAAAAAAATTATGCTTCACTTGCAAAGGGCCATGGGAAAAGGATCATGTGTGTCTGCTCAAAGGTAAAATGAATCAGTTGGAGTACTATTATGCAGACAAATCAGATTCTGAAAATTCAGAACAGCAGGTTGATTAGGAAAGGAATGATGAAGATAGTGCATCAGAAGGGTCGGGCAAAGAAAGGGGAGAAGTTTCACCTACAGCTCAACTCTCGAGTATTTAGAGAGAATGATCCTTCAGGATTAGAGGAGTCTTGAGAGGGCAGCGTGTTATTACCTTGCTTAATACAAGAGCTACTCATAATTTCATAGATGAGGGCTTGGTAGCTAAGCGTGTACTCAAGGCCGAAGAGTTCGAGGGTTTCAAGGTAAGAGTAGCTGATGGGTTTACACTTAGTTGTAACCAAATGATTCCAAATCTCACATTGCAGCTGAACGATTATGAGTTCCAGGCAGATTCTTATGTGGTTGGCATGGGAGAGTTGGATATTGTACTCGGCATGAAGTTTGAAGCCAATGGCAAGAAGCATGTTTTGAGGGGTATGTTAGATGGGAGTCTTCGAGTTATCTCACTCAGGAGAATGGAGAGATTGATCAGGCATGATCAAGTGGAGTGGGCTGCAGAGTGCTACACTTTTCCATCATAGGTTGAGCAGCATAAGCATGAGTATCCACCCGATATACAAACATTGAGAGACAAACACAGTAAGGTGTTTGAGAGTTTACCTCATGGGAGACCACCCGACAGAGGGTCTGAGCACATCATAGAGCTTGAGGACGGCGCTAAGCTGGTCATTATTACTCCCTACAAGCATCCTAAGAGGATGAAGGATGAGATCGAGAAGACAATAAAGGAACTCCTGAAGATGGGTCACATTAGACCAAGTAAAAGTCCCTTTTGCGTCTTCCGTTGTCCTGGTGAAGAAGAAAGATGGCACATTGCGGATGTGTATCGACTACAGAGCATTGAATAAGAAGACCATTAAGAACAGGTACCCAATTCTGCGGATTGATGAGTTGCACGGAGCCTGTTTCTTTTCCAAGATAGATCTTCAATCCGGTTATCCCCAGATTCGGGCTAGAGAAGAGGATGTGGAGAAGACGGCATTTCGTTGCCATTATGGTCACTATGAGTTTTTGGTTATGCCTTTCGGCCAAACCAATGCTCAAGCCACCTTTCAGTCCTATATGAATAGGGTCTTCAGAGATCAGTTGAGCAAGTCAGTCCTCGTCTTCTTCGACGATATACTAGTCTTCAGCAAGACTTGGGTTGATCATCTAACACATTTGGATTCAGTGTTGGCCACATTGGAGAGTGAATCTCTATTTGCCAAGGAATCAAAATGTGACTTCGGCATGAGAGTTATTGTACTTGGGGCATATCATCAATGCCGAGGGAGTTAAGATGGATCCCGAGAAGGTGAAGTCTATAGTTGATTGGCCTCCACCCACAAATCTCACGCAACTTAAGGGATTCTTTGGGTTATGTGGTTTCTACCGTCGCTTCGTCAAGGGATTTTCACAGCAGGCAACTCCACTTACGGACTTGATGAAGAAGGGGACATTTCTTTAGACTCCAAGAGCACAACAATGTTTTGAGAAGTTCAAACAATTGATGAGCTCGTGCTCGGTACTCATTATTCCAGATTTTCTACGACCATTTGAGCTACAATGTGATGCCTCGAGAGAAGGCATTGGTGCCATCTTGATGCAGGATAAGCACCCCATCGCTTTTGAGAGCAGGAAACTTCAGGGTCCTAAGAGGGGTTACAGCATAAATACGATAAGGAAATGTTAGCCATCATGCATGCCTTGGCTAAATTCAGACAGTATTTGGTGGGCAGCAAATTTTTAGTGAAGACAGATCATAACAGTCTGAAACATTTCCTAAGTCAACGTGACCTCAATGATCAGCAACAGAAATGGGTCAGCAAGTTGCAGGCTTATGATTTTGACATAGCATATGTCAAGGATAAGAAAAATATAGTTGTCAATGCCCTTTCGAGGAGACCTTACTTGTGCTCTCTAGGTGGGGTGACAGATGGTTGGAGAGATTTGATTGCAGCTGAGTATGTTAAGGATAAGTGGGCTACCGAGTTCATTGATGGTACAGTTGCAGATGACAGATACACCCTTGTCAATGACATCATTTACAAAGGGAGGATTTTTCTTACGCCTGGATCCTCTATGAAGAAGAGAATATTGAGAGCCTTTCATGACGCCCCTATGGCAAGCCACCCAGGTTACTTTAAAACCTACAGGCAGATTAGGGAGCAATATACTTGGAAAGGGCTCAAATCAGAGGTACTCAAGTACGTGAGACAGTGTCCTACATGCCAGCAGAACAAGCAAGAGCACTCTTTCCCTGCAAGTTTATTGCATCCCCTACCCATTCCTAATCGGAAGTGGGAGTGCATATCCATGGATTTCATCACGGGTTTACCCAAAACTCAGAGCAAGGATTGCATTTATGTAGTGGTTGACAAACTCACAAAGTTTGCACACTTTTTCCCGATTTCAGCTACTTTCACATTAGTGCAAGTTGCTGATTTGTTTACCGGATAGATATTCAGGTTGCATGGGCTACCTCATAATATAGTAAGTGATTGGGACAGAAAATTTATGAGTCATTTTTGGCAAGAGTTATTCAAACTCAGTGGCACAGAACTCGCTCTGAGCACAAGCTACCACCCACAGATGGATGGACAGACTGAAATAGTTAATAAATGGGTGGAGGGATACCTGAGGAACTACATTGCAAGGCAGCAGAAGGCATGGGTCAAGTGGCTGCAATGCGAGTATTGTTATAATACTACGTACCACATGTCTATACAGATGTCACCATTCATGGCACTCTATGGTTATGACACTCGCAATTTCTTGGATTTGTTATTTGGAGATAGTAGGGTGCCCAATGCGAAGGATTTGTTGCAGGATAGCCAAGACATCATGAGATCTCTCCAGGAGAATATACAAAAGGCTCAGAATCAGCAAAATCAATATGCAGATCAGTGAAAAGTTGAGCGTTCATTTGAGGAGGGTGATATGGTTTATCTTATGTTGCAGCCTTACAGGCAATCCACTCTAAGGAAGAGTGGCTCTAAGAATTTCAAGCCACACTATTATGGACCATTCTAAGTTTCCAAGCGGATTGGTGAGGTGGCTTACGAGCTAGAGTTACCGGCAGAGAGCAGGGTTCACAACATGTTTCACGTTTCTTGCCTCAAGAAGGCATTGGGGCATCATGTGACACCTTCTACAACATTACCACCCCTGGATGAGGAGGGGAAATTGATTCTTATTCCCGAGGCTATCATTGACACCAGAGAGCGCAACTTGAGGCAAAGATTCATTAGGGAATATTTGGTTAAGTGGAAGGTCCTACCGATTAAGGATGCTACGTGGGAGAATAAGGACATTTTGCAGCATCTAGAGTTGAGATTGCTTGAAGATAAGCAATTTCAGGGAGGGCGAAATGTAATGTCCCCTTTCTAGCCAGTGGTTTGGGAATCAGGGTAAGCCTATCACTGCGGTTCTCGTAGGCTAGCGAGATGTGTAGGGGACCCTTTTGGGGAAGTTTTAGGCTACTTAATAGGCTTGTTGTTTCATTCTGGCATACTTGCTATTTATAGTAAGTATTATCAAGCTCAATGACGGCACACCTGCAGCTGGTAATGGTGACAGGACACTCTCGGGAGTGTATTGCTAGACTTTTGCCAGGAGTTATTGAATTATTAAGTCACGTTACTTTAATGATATTCTATTATTAAAGTGACTTATTAATTTAATATTATAAAGTTACTTTAATAAAGTTGTAGAAGAGGGGGATTCGCTACTCACGAGTTCTTTTCATTCAGAGAGCCTCATGGGGCGAATTGCCTTGAACTACCTCAAGGAACAGCGCGGAAGTTTCAAAATCCGAAAGAGCAAGTCATAGAGATTCTCTGGACAAACTAACAAGCTCTCAGCCAAAGGACGTAAGCGCAGAATACGGATGACAGCGCGGAGCACTAGCATCTCATACAGACCAGAAAGCGAGAATGTCACAAAGAATGCCTAAATGACTACTTCTACTCCGTTTATTGAGAATTTCTAGAATGCAAGAAAGCAACAGGAAGTAATAAGACTGAAATAAGTGAAATAGAGATGATAAAGATAAGGAGAAGAAAGGAAATACTTACAACCACGTAAGTGATGAAGCTTCCAACTCGTGAGTGTCTTCAATACCTGCACACAAAAGGGAGAGAGAAATTGTTGGGGCTGTATAGGGGTTTGCCTCAGTCAAACCCCCGTTTTGGTGTTCCCACCTCCACGGACAGCCCGATAGATAGAGAGAAAAGTAGAAATGAAGTGAAGAGCACTAAAGCACTACAAAACAGTGTTATGCTACTCAACCAAGTAATAGAGGAGAGGAGTGAAAGCTTACCACCTCCACCAAGAGCGCTCAAGGCTAATGGGGGAGAAAATGAGAGGAACTCAAGCCTTTGCTACAATGGTGTTTTGTTCCACACTTGCTCTACTGAAGTGGTGGAGTGTTGATGTTGCTGCTGAGAAGTGTAAAGTGATTGAAGATTGAAGAGATGGTGAAGAAGCTACTTAGAGCTTGTGAAGAGATTGTGAAGCTTGTGAATGAAGTGAAGAAGTTCTTAGAAACTGAAATGCATATGGAAGGAGTGAATTTGAAGGGGAGATGAAGAAAACGGCCATATTCGGGTCGGTTGGCCAAAGGGGGCATTACAACTTGACTCCCAATGGGATGTGTAACGCCTCTGCAGGCTCCATATGCAGGAATGTGTCAGGGATGTAAGCGCGCCGCGTGGACGTCCCCGATAGAAACGCCTCCACCGACGCTCAAAACAGGGGCCAAGTGTGATGCAAACAGCAGACTTAGGTGGAATTAAACCTCCAACTTGGTTTTCTAAGGTGGATAAAGGCAAAAAGGGGATTTACACATGGGGTGCATATTCACTCTTGTACATTTTTCCCCCACTTTAGCGAGCACGAATACTAATGAGTGCTTCGATAAAGTAGATCAGGAAAGAGGTAAAGTTTAAAAATGTATACCTGAACCGCCGAGGAAGCAGACCGCGATCTGGCGAACCCGAGAGTGCAGGGTCAAAAGAGGACTTCATAGTTTCACAGAACTATGAAGCTAAAGAAAGAGCATATACTCAGGATGAAGAAAATGTTGATCTTCAATCCGGTATATACAATTGAGAAGAGAAAGATAGAAATGAACAAAGTACGTGGTGAAATAAAAACCCGCTCAGGAGTAGAACCCGCACCACCAAATAAGCGTGTGATAAAAGAAAACCCCACTCGAGGAGGAGAACCCGTATCACAAAAGAGGTGATAAAAGCAATCCCCGCTTGAGGAGGAGAACCCGTATCACAAAAGAGGTGATAAAAGCAAACCCTGCTTGAGGAGGAGAACCCGTATCACAAAAGAGGTGATAAAAGCAATTCCCGCTCAAGGAGGAGAACCCGTACCACAAAGTAAGAGTGATAAAAGTAATCCCCGCTCGAGGAGGAGAACCCATATCACAAAAGAGGTGATAAAAGCAAACCCCGCTCGAGGAGCAGAACCCGTATCACCAAGTAAGTATGTAAAGGATTTCTACAATTTCTCGGTCCTGTAGAGCAAGCAAACAGTCACGCAGACCATCGTCAAGTTGGAGGACTTTCAAAGGGGTCCCTCGGCAACCCTTCAAAAGGAAGAGGGGTCCACTCAAGGGACGCATTGTTTGAAAAGCAAGGTCTAGTTAGGCTACCCCCAAGCTAGACGCAAAGTTATGAAATAGGTCTAGTCGGGTTGCCCCCAAGCTAAACACCAATGAACTCATTCAAGAGAAAAGCTTTCAAAAAGGTCCCTCGGGAACCCTTCAAAAGAGAAAAGGGGGTCCACTCAAGGGATGCTTCATTTGAAAGATATAGAGAGAGAGGGGGGGTCCTTAAGAAGGACACACATCTCCAAAATGAGTTATCACTACCCCCAACATATAGGGGAGGAGAATCATGCAAACATACAGGATAGAGGTACACCTCGATATCACTTGTCATGTGAAGAAGAGGTAGGTGCATCAATCAAACGGGAGTTTGATGGCACCTAAATCACGAAGTTGTTGTATTTAATCCTTCAAGGCCTTACATTCACTAGTGGAATGGCCAAGCACTTGATGGTATGCACAAAAAGAATGTTTTGCTTTATCATGTTTATGAATTCTATTATGTGTAGGAGAAGGAAAAGTGATTAAGCGGGCTTTAAAAAGCCGCAACAAAATACAATCTTGCTCAGATAAAGGATGAGGAGCAGGAAGCAACCCTTTCTCTTGTGGAGAAAGGGTTGACTTCTCACAACAACAAGGCATGAAGATAGAAGACAACAGAGGAAGAATCTTTTCAACAAAGCGAGGTTGAGAAGAATTCATGTCACTCAACCATAGCTTTCATTTAGATCGTTCCTTCGAACAACCAAGTCCCAAAGTACGCTTATGGGGTGTCAATTCTATAGGGACCTGGATGCCTTGTTCGTTACGCCCACAACCTTTACGCTCCTAGCCATATTTAGAGACAAGCTTAAAGTCGGGGCCATAACATGTTTGTAAATCTTGAAAAGAAGGAGGATCCTCATAAAGAGCATTGTCCCAACAACGGGGATCACACTCCTCTATGGGATCACCATTATCCTTATTAGTAGGACTGCCAACACTGTCTTCTTTAGCAAAAGCGTAATCCTCTTCCTCAGAAGGAGGATCAACACTAAGGACATTACAATTTATGTTCATGTTACCCCGCGATACGGAAGAGTAACCATCTTTGATAGCGGGTGTGAATGATGCCATTGGAAAGTCTACGTGGATCGGGTCAACTTTATATTCCTAAATGAAGGAATCTGTAAAGTCTAAAGAACCCCAATCATCACCAAGACATGCATTCTTTTGAGAAGAGGTAGAAGGAGCACACATAGGACTCCTTGCTTCAGAAGGATCTTCTTCAGGGACATTTATCTCAAGAGTACCCTTTGTAGTAGGTACTGCTGGAGTAAACATCGACACATTGGAAGATACTAAAGGGATAAGAGTAGGCACAACCAAAACCTGACCGGCAGCTGCCATCTCACACAAGTGCATAGCATCAGGGTCAGCCTTGATTGTGACTACTTTACTGTTACAAATGAACTTAATAGATTTATGCAAGGTAGATGGGACTGCACCCATAGCGTGAATCCACGGTCTACCAAGAAGAAGGTTATAAGGCAACTTCTCTGACATAACATATACTAGGGTAGGTACGGTAACGGGTCCCAACCTCAAAGGCAAGACTATCATGTCTAGGGCTTGTCGACCAACATTATCGAACCCACAAATGACAACAAAAGAAGTATTAAGAGAAGACAAGTCGACATTAATCTTAGGCAATAGATCAATGCTACATACATTGAGCGTTGAACCAGCATCAACGAGAGTACGTCTAATGCCAATCTTATTAATGTTAACTATAATCATTAGAGGGTCTACTTGCTTCTGTACTTCTAGAGGCGGGAGCTCCTGCGGATAGAATGTAACATTCGGCGAATCCGCACAAATATACGCCATCAACGCATTAGCATCCGTTGGCCTAGCGGAAGAAGGAAAGAGGATCTTTTGCAAGGCTTCCTGAAGCATACCTTGATAAACCGGAGCAAACTAAAGCAAGTCCCATAGTGAGATCTTATTCGGAGCAACTCGAAGTTGCTCGACAAGATTGTAATCACTGGGTGCTTTAGTTGAAGGTTTAGGTGCTGAAGGAAGACTTGGTTGTTTATTCACTCTATTCTCAGTGTAGACTCACAGCTCTATGAGAGGAGCACTAGAAGTCCGAGAGCCACCATCAAAGTGGAACACCATCAATAGAACAAATCCCTTTTTAGAAGAGAAGGACTAGTTGGAGTCCGTAAATGGCCCAGGTCTCTGGAAGCCTTTGAGAATACTTACGGACATAGGAACACATTTATAGAATCATCACAACTAGTAGAATAATTGTATTGAAGACATATTCTCAACATCAATCAAAGCGGGATCAAATGTGGAATAATTATTTGAAGAAACATTCTTAACATCGTCCGAGGAGAATCGGATGTGGAAGGAGGTTCATCCTCTAGGAGAGTGCGTAGAGCAAGGTCAATTTCAATGGCTACAAATGCCACGTCTCTAGAAGAGAGTGCATTGGAATGGAAGAGAGATTTATCATTCACACACGCAACGTCTCTAGAAGAGGGTGCATTGGAAGGTTTAAGGGATTCATCATTCACAAATGCATCATCTCTGAAAGGCTGCACATTAGAGGAAACAGTAGAAGGTAGAGTAATATTAAGAAAGGTATCAATGATTTCATCTTCTTGCAGCAAAATATCCTCTAAAGTAAGAGGAATTTCATGAGAAAGATCAAAGATATCAAGTGACATGGGTAGAACCAAGTCACCATCACATACATGAAATGGAATATCATTAACATTTTGAATAAAATCAAAAGCCCGAGAACTAATGAAAGAAGATGTAAATTCATTACGATTTTTTCGGTATTTTCTATGTTCTAGTGAATCGCATTTTCGGAGGTCTTTGGAGTGGAATTTGAGGTCGGAACTTGCATCAATCCCTAAAATTTGATTGCCAAAGGCACTAGTATTTTAGGGACTAAACTAGTTCTCTAGAAGACCTTTCCAACAGTGCAAATGGTTCTGAATTCTGAGCATCGAGTCAAAAGTTATGACCCCGCCAAGTAGGGGTAGATAAATTCGTAGTTTTTTGAAGAACAATGTTCTTCGCATCAGGTTCACCAAAATGTAGAAGAGGGGGATTAAGCTACTCACGAGTTCTCTTCATTGAGAGAGCCTCGTAGGGGGCGAACTGCCCTAAACACCTCAAGGAGCGACGGAAGTTTTTGCGAATCTAAAAGAGCAAGTCATGGAATTCCTCTGAACAAGCCCGACAAGCTCGACCAAGGGCGTAAAAACAAAAATCTGACGATGGCCCGGCGAAGGCGCCGCTGGTATCTCAGGCGTCCTCTGAGACCAAAAGCAAGAATGTCATAGAGAATGCCTAAATGACTACTTCTACTCCATTTATTGAGAATTTCTAGAATGCAAGAAAGCAATAGGAAGTAATAAGACTGAAATGAAGTGAAATAGAGATGATAAAGACAAGGAGAAGAAAGAAAATAGTTACAACCACACAAGTGATGAAGCTTCTAGCTGATGAGTGTCTTCAATACCTACACACAAGAGGGAGAGAGAAATTGTTTGGGCTGTATAGGGGTTTGCCTCAGTCAAACCCCCGTTTTGGTGTTCCCACCTCCACAGACAGCTAGATAGATAGAGAGAAAAGTAGAAATGAAGTGAAGAGCACTAAAGCACTACAAAACAATGTTAAGCTATTCGACCAAGTAATAAAGGAGAGGAGTGAAAGCTTACCACCTCCACCAAGAGCGCTCAAGGCTAATGGGGGAGAAAATGAGAGGAACTCAAGCCTCTGCTGCAATAGTGTTTTGTTCCGCACTTGCTCTACTGAAGTGGTAGAGTGTTGATGTTGCTGCTGTGAAGTGTAAAGTGATTGAAGATTGAAGAGATGGTGAAGAAGCTGCTTAGAGCTTGTGAAGAGATTGTGAAGCTTGTGAATGAAGTGAAGTTCTTAGAAACTGAAATGCATATGGAAGGAGTGAATTTGAAGGGGAGATGAAGAAAACAGCCATATTCAATTCATTTGGCTGAAGGGGGAGTTACAACCTGACTCCCAATGGGAAGTGTAACGCCACTACAAGCTCCAAATGCGGGAATCTATCAGGGACGTAAACGCATCACGCAGGCGTCCGCAAGCCGCACGGGCATCCCCGATAGAAATGCCTCCACCGACACTCAAAACAAGCGCCAAGTGTGATGCAAGCAGCGGACTTAGGTGGAATTAAGCCTCCGAACTTGGTTTTCTAAGATGGATAAAAGCAAAAAGGGGATTTGCACATGGGGCGCAAATTCACTCTTATACAAAAGCTTTATAACTTGGTCATTAATAAAGTAATAAAGTGAAAAGGGCGCTTTCCAAAACAAAGTTAATTTATTAACTTATTGCACAAGCTAAGGTTGGCGTGGGGTTTTTTGAGAGCAATAATTGATATTTTATTATTAAAAGATTAAAACCCTAACTTGGGGGTGGAGTTTTGGAGAAGCATAAAGAGAGAAAAGATCATTCTCTTTATCCAAGTTTATCATTCAAAAACAGAAAACTGAACACAAGGTTGCAGGTATGGAGTTTCAAGCTAATATGAGGATGGAAACCATCGATTAGGACAGGATCTACAAGCGTGAGAGACCGTCTAAGGGTTCTAGTATGGATGGCTTCACACAGAGACCATCAATCTGAGCATACATCAATTTACTTAGCATTTACTTTCAGCATTTACAATTTACAACAGCAGATTTGAATAATACAAAAGTCATTCTCAGTGTTGCATCAGAGGCCGTACTATTCAGGAGTCACCAAGAGAGGGTTTGAGCTTGTATTTGACAAAGGTTATTCTCTAACCCAAGGCGTCCAGATCTGCAAAGGAAAACGTGGTTTTTCAAGCAGCAAAAACAAGCACTTAATTGGCACGTGGGAGCTAAGAAGTCGTACCAGGCAAAGGAAATAGCACGTGTGAGTTTGGGAGCCAAACGCCTTGCTTTTGGGGTTGCAGATTCTTTGTTTGGAGGCGTCCAACATCACTCAGCAAACCAACATCAAAACGAACATGAGAAACGTGCAAACTCAAGCATGGCATCCTTGCATTTGATTGTTGTGACTGCCGTATAAAAACCCAAGTTCCAAATTATTGCATTTTGGCTTATGGGTATGATCTTATTATGTTCTAAATAAATAAATAATATTGGGTTTTCAATTATTTACGCAATTTCCCATCTGTTATTGTTTTATGCAATCTCTTGAAATTTTCGGCACTGCTGCCAGCAGCAAAAAAAAAAAAAAAAACAGAATTTAACAGAAAACTCAAAAGTCAGTTTTGAAACCCTGAGGGGACATCATAAGTTGCAAGTTTTAGAACTATGGTTTTAGCCTACATGGTTTTTCCCTACCACATGACATTTTCTTGTGTTCAAAATTGCTTCCTCCAAACTTATTTCAAGGAACTAATAATAAAAAACTCTTTCAATCATTATAAGAAAAAATAAAATATTCATAAATCTAAGCTTATAAATTAATTTACACTTCTTCCTCAACATGGTTGGAGTGACAACATGCAGTTAACTTTGACATTTTCAAGACACTCATCTGTAACATTAATATGAAACCAACAATCAAGTATTCTATTACAAGTGCATAAGTCCATAAAAATAATTATAGTAAAATGTAATTATATATTTAGGACACTTAATAGTTGCTTATATATGTACATAGATCTTTAATTAAGATTAGATACATCCAACATTGATGAGTTGTAGATTAGATAAGAGTGCAGAAGTCCCTAATGTATAACTAGTTATCAACAGCATGTGTCACTACTATGAATGGCTACATCATTGTGCACCCTAATATAATTGTCAGTCGCTCTTCCAGCAGCCAACACTAGAAATATATATTTTCTAATTAAGATATTCTTAATAACTGTATTGAATGTAAACTATATCCATGTTACAAATCATTATTCAAATAAATTCTTCCATAGATCAATACACTAGACATTGAAATTACTAGGTTCCTGAAAGAATAAGCCTTTCACCTATCCTTGAATTGTGCATCAAATAGATGAATTTTTAAATGGTTGAACTAATGTACCCAATATAATGCTCAAGTCTTGTGGATGAATATAACAAACAAATTATATATATCTTCTAAGTAAGATATTCTTAATAACTGTATTGAATGTAAACTATATCCATGTTACAAATCATTATTCAATTAAATTCTTCCATAGATCAATACACTAGACATTGAAATTACTAGGGTCCGAATGAAAAAGCCTTTCACCTATCCTTGAATTCTGCATCAAATAGAGGAATTTTTCAACGGTTGAATTAAAGTACCTAATATAATGCTCAAGTCTTGTGGATGAATATAACAAACAAATAATATTGGCTAGCAATTAACCCTCATTAACATGAATGGATTGCCTTTTTGAACAATTAAAGCAAGAAACCTAAAAAATTAATGGTTCATAAAGCATAATACAGTAATACTTGATCAAAAAACTGCCAAATGTGGTGCCAAACTAACTGGTCTTAAATGTGAAAACTCCACAGTTATGCATGATTGAACTGAAAGAGCATTGGATGGGTGACCTCTCAAAAAGTATGAGTTCTAAGGTGCAAGCCTCAAAAGGGAAGATTGAGGCCATGCAATGGCTCGTTTCACCAGTTTCAATCCTACTGCTTCACTACCATGAGCATCATCTGATGAAATGAGTGCTAAGCACATCTAAGCTCATGAGAGAAGGGACATTCTGAACCACTAATCATGAAAGATGGTTCGCACAGGTTTACTCAATATTAAACACACAGTTGATTCCCAAAAAAATGATATTTGATAATGATGCCCACACCAATGTTGCACATAAAAAGATACAAAGGCATTGTAAGAATCAAATTGAAGGAATATGGAAAACAGTTTGAATACACAGTCAGAAAATGCTTCTTATATACCATTGTCGAGTCCACTTTATAATTGTTTCCTGCCAATCTTTTCATGAATATGCATATTGCATAGCAAATACTAATTCGACTTCCACAGGCTTAAATGTGAATAACATTACAATTATAAATATTACAAATCAAGAAATATTCTGATCACAAACATACCTCACAAGTAACAAGTACAACAGTTGCATAAGGTTGTCGGAACCAGAAAAGAGATTGTTCTTGTGGAAAACGGCTGCGAAGACGAGAATCTGTTGTTAAGATGAATTCTACAGGCAGCTTCTCCACATAAATAGGATTACGGGCCTTGTTGTTAAGGCAAGCTTTCCGGAAAGGCACACGACCCTCAAATCCATCTTTGACTGTAGGCCACAGGTCACTTACATCTTCAACTGTAAAAACACAAATTCAACTATTGAGATTGATTACCTTATCTCATAAAAGTTTTTGAAATTACCCAAGAATTGCACTATTAGTTGAAAAATAAAACCTTCTTAGTATTATATAATTTGGAAGAAACCATATACATCTACATAGATGCATATAAATATATGTCATTATACCAGCCATAGTTGAAAAACTGGACTTGGCAATCACTCAGCAGGCCCAAAAAAATTTAAAACTCGGGACTCGACAAATTTATTTAACATTCGAAAATAAATAAATTTCTAAAAATATTCTTCAAAAGCACACATATTACTGAATTTGTAGAACATATTACTGATTTCCATCATATATAAATCAAAATTAGATTTTAATACATATCATAGACCAAAAAACGAGTTCAACCTCTGAATTCATATGAACTTCAGGTTTCAATATCCATAAAAATTATAAATCATAAATTTCATCTACAACTAAAACTCAAAAAAGTCTACAGCCACCAGTTGTGTGGGTGTTGTGGAAGTGGATGGTATATTTACTATTTTATTTTAAATCACAGATATTATCTTATTTTATTTTGACTCATAGAATCACAAATATTAGATTGAATCTATAAATTTTCCAAGAAACACTTAACAGATGCTGACTAAAAATGAAATAAATCAGTGCAAAATATATTTTTAGATCATTATGTGAAAATTTGCCTCTCATATAAAGTTTTCAGTCAGCTATTTGCTAAGTGTTTTTGCAAACTGCAAAGCTTTGGAATTCATAAATGAGAAGCAAACAGAAAGTTTTGTTGGCTGTCAGCTAGATGGCTTTTTAAAAGCTATATTGCAATTTGTAAACATGACGATCATTGATAATTTGATAGTAATTGGAAGCCTGCGTAATAAAATATTTTATTTGTGTTTGGCAGTCAATCTAATATCTGTGATTCTCTGACACTAATTCCAATCATACTTTTATCTTTCGGATTGGATGTAACTTTAAAATTTTAAACTATCAAAGTTTTGAGTTTTCCAATCACACTCCTATGCAAGGGCCAAGTAGATAAAAGGCAAACAAGAACCTCTGTATTCATGTGCCCTGAGTCACTTTCGGTCACATACCCTAAGTCGCCACAGTCATCCCGAAAATGCTAAAATCACAATAACTTTTTAAATTTGCGCAGAAAAAATGATTTTATACTGATTTGGTGAGTTTATAAATTATCTGAAAAAATTGGAGACTTATAACAAGTTATTGCAAAAAAATAGCCACGAGTTAATGAAAAAACCAGCAGCAAGTTTTTTAGCAAGATACTCGCCATTGTGTATGACTTGCAAGTTTTGCATCTATTTACCAACATATGGCTATATTTGCTGAGTGTCCATACATTTGTTTCAAAGCAAATATGAATGTGGTTATACAAAACCATTTATGTGAGCTTATATTCATATGTGAGACATTCCCATTGGCACATTGAACATAAATAATTGTTAATTAAAAACAATTTCTGCATAGAGAGAAACAGCATGCATGCATACACACATAGTTGTATCTAGAACATATGCACAAACACAACCATGTACACATAGAAACGCACACCTAAATGTATGTCAAGGAAATATATATTTTTGTATGAGAATGTTCATGCACTTATGCACGCATTCTACTCTCCCTCTTGCCTCTGAGAGTTATCTTCAATTTCAAAAATGTTGTATCTTTCTCATTATTTATCTTCCATGAAAATGGCATACATGAATGAAAGACACCTCAATAAACCTACAATACTAGAGTAGAAAATTCTTATCTTGTGGCCATAAAAAAACATCTAGAGAAGCAGTAAAAAGACCCAACATCTTATGAACAAAAAAAAGAATACTAAACTGAGCTCTGTGCAAAAGAGAAAACCCTCAACCTTGTCATAAGGAAGTTAACAAACCTCCAAATTCGATGTTCTAGGATTGTTGACTCTATCCTCGAAAGGAATAACTCAAGCCAAAAAGAGATGTTATTGAGCCATAAAGAAGTTTATGAAGAATCGATTCTTAAAGAAGAAATGTTGAATAATCTGCAGACTGAATAAGTAAGGTTGCAAAGGAAGCAAGCTTCCACATAAGATGTTTATGTAAGAACATACAAGAGTATGGTAAGCCCTTTTGATTTCCAACGTATTAATTATCTATCAAATTCATTTAGCAATTTTCAAAACCATGCCATACTAAATGGTTTTGAGCTATTAGAGAAAATGAGATACATTGGTCAAGAATTCGGCAATCTCTTGGGGCAAAGATAAGGCCAATGAATTTTTGTCTCAGTTACACTAAAAAAAAATCTCAAACAACCATAAATCCCACTATCAATGAAGAAAACCTGTGTATATAAGTAATGGACATGAATATAAGAAATAGACATGGATCAAATGCCTCTTGTGAAACAAAACAACATGTTCAACATCGGGGCAGAAATGCTTCCCTCTAGCATAAAACATAAATGTTTGGCTCTATCATTTGCAGTTACTATGGTAGGAGGTTCATGAGTCTCTTCAATGTTGAAAGCTTCATCCTTATGAATTATATACCAAGAAGTGCAATCACAATGATTATAAAATGTTAGTTTGTTGAAATTACTATTCTCAAATTTTAGCAACTAGTACAACGAATTTTGTATAGATTACCCCACTCAAGTGAAGGAAGCTAACTTTGACACTAAGAATTTCTTAAGTGCATTGAAAGTTCTTACTCTTCATTCTTAAGTACATTGAAAGTTCTTACCCTTCAAACCTAACACAATTAAGACTTTCTTTCCAAGGAGGGATATTTGATACAAGAGGCAATTTGAAACAAAACCCCATTGAGATGTTCAGTTACCATGGGTTCTAATTTTTACTAGTGATCAAAATGGAAAACCATAATATGCACCGAAAAGCTTAGGACTTGATCTAAGCCTTTTCCCTTAGATAGAACCTTAGTTTTCCTGAAAAAAATGTTAAAAAAGGCCACACAAATGCAAAATGAAAAAATGTATCAAAATTTTAAAATCCTAGAAAAATAAGAAACCAAAATATTATGTTTTAATGAATCACAACAAACCCTCTTCAACTTGTAATAGACACTTGTCATATGGATTTTCAGATTCTCAAGATGATTCAATTCTTCTTCTACATGACTCTTTGGATTCTTTATATGAATTGCCTCATCCACTCTTCCCCAAGCCGCTACATGTGTTGCACATAGAGCAAAGCATAGAGATCAATAATCATTCCCTCCTAGTAGAAATCATGAAGACCAGATTGTAGAGTGTAGTATCTTTCCATCTCTTCTCCAAGATTGCTGCCTTTTTGCAATAACCAAAGAGGGATAGTACACACCTCTTTTGAAAGATAGTTGTACATAGTACATACCTCTCAGATCAATAAAAGAATTGTTTCCTTTTCTTCAAATGTTATCTCTATTATATTTTATCTTCACTCATTCATGGTGCACTCTATTACAATTCTAGTACTAAGTTGCCGGTTCTAGTACGGGATCAGGATTGGGTACGGAATATGGGTACGCTGATATGGCAATTTTTTTCCTTGGGTACGGTACATTTGGGTATGGCTGTATATATATATATATATATGCAAAAAAATAAAAATATACAGAATTGTAAATACAATTGATAGTATGATACTTCATCAATCATCAATCGTCATTAAATCATTGATCAATGCTAGTGATATATAATGCAGACTGTTCTGATAGGGTCATATGAAGATGCCTGTTTACATGAAGTCAAACTAGGAGTATCCTTTTACCAAACTCCTTGTGTCAAAGTATTCCATTGAACTCACATGGGTATTCGAATTTTGCTATAATTTACTTTACTCATTTTATTAACTCAATTATATTATTTGCACTATATTGTCAACCCTAGGATTAATATTTGCACAACATAAATCAAATATCAAGCCACCTTCTTCCTAAGAATTTGAATTTCATATTAAGGCTACAACATCATCTGCACTTCATTATTATCATTCTAATCCAATTTCACCTAGCTCAATTCATCTAGGCCTTAAAACTTTGACCTAACATTATATCTTTTGGCGCAATCACGATAGGAGGGTCCTCAAAGAGAACAATCCGGACCGTGCAGCAAGAGTCACACAACAGAAGCAACACAAAATATGGAGGCAAATGCAGATGCAAATATTCTCATTAACAGAAATCTTAGTTACAATCGCCCAACAACATCCGGGCTTACAGATTCGGCTCACAGGCCGGATACAACATGTTCAGAATACAACATTCCAATATGCTCCTATATGCAAGCTCATACCAAATCTATATTATTCTACTTAATCAACTTTTTCTATTTTAATGATCTATTACAAGCTTTATATCATATCCGCAGATCCAAAATCTTCCGCGTCAGCCAAAGATCATCACAATCTCCCATAAGGAAAATGTAACGTGCGCATGAAATAGGTCAGCCTCAAATTTGAATTTCTCCTCAACAGGTGCATAGGATGAAGTGTGGACCTATAATTAAGGTCAAGGACACTCCACGGAACAATTCAAATCACACCATCCAGATCCGCAAGTTACGAGAAAGATCCACAAGCGATTGAACTAGCCAATAGATTTGAAAATTATTCTGGTGCCGGTTCAAGAAACTGCCAATAAATCTGAAAGCGATAACTTGCTGGAAAAAGATCCAATCGCACCCAAATCTTGGAATAAGGAAAATGAACATGTCCACGATGTAAACGTAGATACACAGGGTCTGGTGAGCAAATATGATGAATCCACCAACATGAACTGAGCAAGAATAGAACAAGAACAAAAATTGAAAGAAAATATTTTTGGTTGATGCAAGATTGCCAAGAACCAAGGATGCTCCTGCATCAAACATCCGAGGTTATTAAAAAGTGAGTCCCTCACTTTGTTGGGGCCAAAGTAAAACCAAAACGGTTTACCTCAACCTGAGAAATCCAAGAAGAATCCTCCACTAGTCTACCCTTCCACTTCACAAGATATTCTTTGTACTGTCTTCCACGAGTTTTCCTCCCATCTCTGATATCCAGAATCTCTTCAATCTCATATGACTGTTGTTTAGGAAACTGATTCTCCAATTTTGCTTGACTGTCTTCAATGAATTCTGCTTCACAGTACTGATGTAGACTTGCAATGTTGAATATAGGCGATATACCCATGCCATCCGGCAACTCTACTTCATATGCATTTCCTGAATCAAATTTCCTCAAAATATTAGAAGGTCCAAACTTCCTCATCTTCAACTTATTGTATGTGCCAACTGGAAATCTATCCTTCCTCAAATACACCATCACTTCATCTCCAACTTCGAACTCCTTATGTCTCCTCTTTTCATCTGCTTTCTCCTTATACTTCCGGTTCATATCTTCCAATTGCTCCTTCACTTGAGTATGCACTTTCTTCATATGTTCTGCAAATTCCTCTACTTTTGCACTCCTTTTATCTTCATTACTGATGTCTCTCAACTCTGATATGCCTCTAGGATGAACTCCAGTAACAATCTCAAAAGGTGTCTTTCCGGTACTCCTGTTCACTAAATTATTGTAAGCAAACTCTGCTTGTGCAAGGACTAAATCCCAACTTCCGGTCTTCTCTCCAACCAAACATCTCAGCAAATTCCCCAAACTCCTGTTTACTACCTTTGTCTGTCCATCAGTCTGTGGGTGAAAAGTAGAACTGAACTTCAAATCTGTCCTTAACTTCTTCCAAAGTGTCCTCCAAAAGTAACCAACAAACTTTGTATCTCTGTCTGAAACAATACTCCTAGGTAATCCATGTAATCTGACCACTTCTTTGAAAACGAAGTCAACCACATGTACTGCATTTGTTGTCTTCTTACAAGGTATGAAATGTGCCATTTTAGAAAATCTATCCACCACCACAAATATAGAATCATTACCTCTTTGTGTCTTTGGAAAACCAAGTATGAAATCCATGTTGATATCCTCCCAAGGTCTCTCCAGAAACTATCAAAGGCTTATACAATCCAACATTCTGACTAATCCCTTTTGCAACTTGAAAAACTCTGCAGCTCTGCTGAAATTTCCTAACATCCTTATGGTGTGGCCAAAATAATTCTCACTTACCAATGCTACTGTCTTATCAACTCCAAAGTGTCCTGACAATCCTCCACTATGTTTTTCTTTCACCAAGTTATCCCTCATTGAACTCCAAGGTATACACAACCGATTCCCTCTGAACAACATATCCTCCTGAATGAAGTAATCCAACCACTGACTCCTATCCTCCAAAACCGGTTCTTTACAAGCTCTCCAAGGTTCTGCAAAATCCGGGTCTTCCTCATACAAGCTCTTCAATTCTTCAAACCCTAATACCTCCACTCTCATCTCTGCCAGTAAATTCTTTCTCCTACTCAAAGCATCAGCAACTCTGTTTGACTTTCCACTCCTATGCTTCAAAACAAAAGTATAACTCTGCAAGAATTCTACCCATCTCATGTGTCTCTGATTCAACTTACCTTGACTGTTCAAATATTGCAAAGCCTAATGATCGATATACAACACAAACTCCTTAGGCAACAAGTAATGTCTCCACTTCTTCAAGGCTTGAACTATGGCATAAAACTTCTAGTCATACACTGAATATCTTCTCCTAGCATCATTCAACTTTTCACTAAAATAAGCTACTGGTCTTCCTTCTTGACTCAATACTGCTCCAATTGCATTTCCACTTGCATCACAATCTACCTGAAATACCTTATTAAAATCTGATAAAGCCAACACAGGCTGCTTAATCACCTTCTTTTTCAACAACTCAAAACTTTGGTCTACTCCAGATGTCCACCTAAAATATTTCTTATCTCCTCTCATTGTTTCTGTCATAGGACTACAAATAGAACTGAAATTCCTAATGAACTTTCGATAGAAACTAGCCAATCCGTGAAATGATCTTACCTCTCCAATGCTTTTAGGTGTAGCCCATTCAACAATTGCTCTTACCTTCTTAGGATCCATCTTCAATCCATCCATAGATATCACAAATCCCAGATATACCAACTCTTCCTTCATGAAACTACACTTCTTAATGTTTATCAGCAATTGCTCTTCTCTCAACCTCTACAAAACTTGTCTTATGTGCAACAAATGTTCTTCTCTAGTCTTACTGAAAATCAAGATGTTAACTTAAAATAAACGATCACAAACTTACCCAATAATTTCTTCAATACCTCATTCATCAGCCTCATGAAAGTACTCGGTGCATTTGTTAGTCCAAAGGCATCACCAACCACTCATACAATCCTTCATTTGTCTTGAATGTTATCTTCCATTCATCCCCTTCTCTAATTCTGGTCTGATGATATCCACTCTTCAAATCTATATTTGTAAAGTATCTAGCTCCACTCAAACAATCCATAATGTCATCCATCCGAGGCAAAGGAAATCTATACTTCACCGTGATTTTGTTTATGGCTCTAGAGTCTGTACACATCCTCCATTCTCCATCCTTCTTAGGTGTTAGCACAGCAGGTACTGCACAAGGACTTCAGCTTTCTCTAATCAAACCCTTCCTCAACAATTCTTGCACTTGCCTATTCAACTCTTCATTTTTTGTCAGTGTCATCCGGTGTGTTGCTTTGTTAGGCAAACTAGCTCCAGGAATCAGATCCATGCAATGACTAATACTCCTCACAGGTGGCAATACATCAGGTACATTATCTGAAATGATAGCTTCATATTCTGTCAGCAACTCCTTTATCTCCTCCGGTTGTTCTTCCACATGCTTCAAGTCTTCAGCCTTCTTAGGAACCAAGGCATAGCACATGTTCTCATGTCTCAATCCATCCAGAAATCTCCTTCCATCAACCAAACAAATTCTAGCATTTGTACAATCTCAACTTTAGGAACATCCTCCAATGGCAACAAGGTTTGCTTCATCCCATTAGCAACAATGGTATATGTGTTCTTCTTTCCATCATGAATAGCCTGTCTATCAAATTGCCAAGGTCTTCCCAACAAAACATGGCATACATCCATAGGCATGATATCACACAAAACTTCATCATGATAATTTCCTATCTTCAATTTCACCAAACATTGTTCACTTACCAGAATCTTATGCTCATCTTGAATCCATGCTATCTGATAGGGCTTCGGGTGTTTCAATCTTTCCAACTTCAATCTGGTCACCATTTCTTCAGAAACCAGGTTCTCTAAGCTTCCACTATCAACAATCACTTTGCAACATTTACCAGCTACCTTGCATCTGGTTCGGAACAAATTCTTTCTCTGCAACAGTTCCTGCTCCATCTCACTTTGACACAATACTCTTCTATTCACCAACACTTCTCCTTCTTCCGGTTTATTAGATGATCCATCATGATCTTCCTCAACAAAGGTTGTTCTTCTATTGTTTTCTGTCTCTCTACTTGTCTCTCCCTGATTGCATTCAAATGCTCTATGTCCTTCTCCACCACATTTAAAACAAGTTCCCCTGAATACTCTTTTCTCCTATCCTCTATCATCTCTTCTCTAACCCTCATTCCGATAACCACCATATCCTCCTCTTCGGTAAGAGTTTATGTCATCTCTACGGTACAAATTCTCACTCTTACTGACTTCCTTGTCTTTGTTCTGATCTGGAAAAGATCCTCTTCCTCCTCCAGTAAAATTTCTTCCTCTTTGAAATCTTCCACCTCTTCCTCTCTTTCTCTGCTCATGTCTTTTATTCAGCTTCTCTTCTGCTTTTAGGGCACATTGATATGCTTCTTCCACACTCAGCAACTTAATCAAATTGATCTCATTCTGTATAGATGACCTCAAACCATTCACATATCTGGCTACTTGCTCGACCTCGTCCTCTGAATGTCCGGATCTGATATTCAACTTGTAGAACTCCTCGGTATACTCTGTCACACTTGATTCCTTCTGCTTCAAATTTTGCAACTTCCAGAACAAATTGATCTGATAATCTG
>VDFB02278486.1:0-17754 GCA_007258455.2 Sequoia sempervirens
TGAGTTAACAATCTCGTTGAGGGATTGATTGCTTTCGAATCCTGACCGGTAAGCTTTCAGTTCCACCTCTCGGGGATGGGGCATTTACGAGTTGAACTTGGTGTTACCCTTTCAAGTTAACTCGATGTTGTCATCACATGCATACCTATTCTGAGATTTGCCTTATTTACTTGGAGTTTCTTTTAGGGTTTTTCGTTAACTGATGGTAGTCTTCCAGTTAACTCGCTTTCAATAAGGACGTGCATGCTCGCACAATTGTCCATTTTTAGATTAGATGTTTCAGTTAACTGATGGTAGTTTTCCAGTTGACTGTATAGTTTACTTCATTAGGGTTTGGCGGCAAATCTTGCATGCATCGCAAGACTGTAGATGACTCAAGGTGATTTTAGGGTTCCCTACACCTTGATGTATATAAATAAGAGCTTTTGCTCATTTGTAAATAACTTTTGCTTGAGAGAGAAATATATGCTGCGCCTACCTTGCCCTCAATATTACTCTTTTGGTATTTGTTCATGTGTCTTCACTATTGCAATTAATTGTTATGCCACATAGGGTTTCAAGAGATTGTAGTGGTGAATTCTTTCCTTAGTTTAGATAAATCTGTTTGAACATCTTTATCATTAAGATCAATTGTTATGCCACATAGGGTTTCAAGAGATTGAGGTGATAAATCTGTTTTGTGTCTATTTACCATTGTGATCAATCGTTATGCCACATAGGGTTTCGAGAAATTACAGTGATAAATCTGTTTTGTGAATCTTTATCAATATAATCAAAGGTTATGCCACATAGGGTTTCATGAGATTGTGATGATAAAGGCTGTTTTGTGAAGACTTTGCTATTTCGATCAAGTGTTATGCCACACAGGGTTCCATAAGATCGTCTTGGTAAATTCTTAAATCTGTTTTGTGCCCAATAAGCTGGTTTAGATTGAGATGATAGTTGCGCCACCTTGCCCTCAAGTAGAGAATCTAAACCCGTTTATCGTCAGTTAGTCAAACCTTGCTCCGTTTCCTCTCGCTCTGTTTTCCTGAGGAGATTGGATAGATTAAATTTAAGTTGTAGTTAGTGGATCTGCAAAACCAGAGAAAACTCAGCTGCAACGTATAGGTTCTTTCAAGAAAGCCTTGTGCCTCTACAGCTGAAACAAAAAGACAGGACATAGTTTAGCTTATTTTCCTTTGCAAGTATTTTGTCAGCACAACGAGGAGCTTCCCTCCCACTTTGAAGAGCACTCATTATTAGTGTACATGGCTGTTCATAACAACTTCTACTCCGTGTGATGTTATTCGCCAACACCAAAGCTCTCATTAGGTATTGATCATTCTTTTGTACCAAGCATGAGAGCTTGCTTAAGGCCATACAAAGCCTTTTTCAGCCTGCAAACATGAGACTCCTTCCATGAACCTCAAAGCCATCAGGTTGCTCAATATATACCTCTTCCTCGATCACACCATTCAGAAATGCTCCTTCACGTCCATCTGGTGTATCTTCCATCCTTTAGATGCTGCAATAGCAATGATGGTCCTACGGATGTATAGCGAGCAACTAGAGCAAAGGTTTCCTCATAGTCTACTCCCTCTTTCTGAGAGAATCCTCTAGCCACAAATCTTTCCTTGTACTTCTCAATGCTCCCATCAGCCGAATGCTTGATCTTGAAGAGCCACTTAGAAGATACAACAATTTTCCTTCAGGTCTAGGTACGATGTCCCAAACATCATTCTTGAGGATGGATTGATACTCCTCAGTCATAGCATCTTTCCATACTTGCTGACTAGTAGCTTCCTCAACACTAGAAGGCTCTGACTCAATGATTTGACTCATCAAAGCAACATAGCTTGAAAACTTATGAGGTCTCTTGCTTTCTTTGAAAGTTCCTCTCGGGGCTGTAAACCTTTCTGCCTCCTGCATTGTTTTCCTAGCCCAAAGAGGTCTCTTACGTCCAATCACAATGTCTGTAGGCCCATCAGTAGGTTCCAAAGGCTCAGCTGGATCATCATCTTCTTTTGGATCAGTAGCCTCCCTTTGAATCTTAGGAGTATGGTCAACTTCCATATCTTGAGGAGACTCTTGGTCTTCATTGTCTAACTCCATGTGAGTGCCCATAGATCTCTTGAATGCAACATCTTCTTCAAATGTAACATCCCTGCTGATCTCAATCAACTTCTGACCTGGAATGTACACTCTGTAGGCTTTTGAAGAATCACTGTAGCCCACAAAGATTCCCTTCTTGCTAGAAGGTTCCAACTTTGCCCTTTTGTCTTTAGGTACATGAACATACATTGGACAACCAAAGATCCTCAAATGACTTACTTTCGGCGTCACCCTTGTGAATGCTTCTTCGGGAGTCATGTTCTCCAAAATTCGGTGAGGGCTTGTATTTTGAACATACACAGCTGTCCTAGATACTTCAGCCCAAAGGAAGGTTTGCAGATCTTGATCATGAATCATGGCTCTAGCTGCTTCTACAATAGATCTGTTCTTCCTTTCTGCAACACCGTTTTGCTGTGGATTGTAGGGAACACAAAACTCCCTCTTAATTCCTGCCTCAACACAAAAGTTACAAAAACTTCCAGAGATATATTCTCCTCCATTGTTAGATCTTAGAACTTTGATCCTCTTCCCGGACAAGTTCTCTACCCGAGCTTTAATTCCTTGAATCTCTCAAGTACTTCCTCAGATTCTTTAGTCTTTAAGAAATAAATCCAAGTCTTTCTAGAGTAGGCATCAATAAAAATTACATAATACAAGAAACCACTCAAAGAAGCAACAAACATTGGACCACATAAATCATAATGAATAAGGTCTAGAATACATTTAGATCTACTTTCACTACTATGAAATGGACCTTTAGTATTCTTACCTAAAGCGCATCCTCGACAGGTACCTTCATGCTCCTGATTGAATTTAGGAAGGCCCGTGACCATCTTCTCCATGGTTGGTAGTGCTTGAAAGTGAAGGTGAGCAAGTCTTCTATGCCAAAGTTCACACGAACTTGAAGAATCATGCAACAACGCTTGAAGTGGACGAGTGCAAAGTCTGTAGAGGCACTCATGACGAACTCCAATCACCCGAGCAGTCTTGATACTTGAGTTCTTCGGCCATGCAAGAACTTTGCCTTCGGAGAATGCAACTTGATATCCCTTGTCCTCCAAGGGTGAATAGAGACAAGGTTCCGCTTGATACCCGAAACAAATAGAACATCGCTCAACTGTAAGGAAATGCCGGAATCCAAGTGAAGAGAGGAGGTCCCAACACCCTTCACAGAGTAGCTAGCATCATCACCAATAATGACTTGAACACTAGAATCTCTCTCCACCAAATCAGATAGTTGCTCTCTAAATCCGGTGGTGTGGTGAGAGGCACCACTATCAATCAACCAAGTGTTGATGTCGGTAGGCACATTGCTTGACAAAGCAGAATAGAATAGAAATTCACTTGTATCCTTCTGTGGAGAGATCTCACCCACATCTGCAAAAGAAGCTTGCTGCTTAGGTCTGGTTGGACAATCCTTAGCATAGTGACCAAACTTGTCACATCTAAAACATTGAATGCGAGAGAGTCCTTCTTTTTCTTAAATGCAGGAGCACCATCAGATCTTTGATCTCTATTCCTCTTGAAGTAGCCTTTCTTCCCTTCTTTTCCTTTCTTCTTTGAGGATTTTGCGGCAAGAACATGAATGTCTTCATTTGTAGAGGTTTGACCAATGCCTCTCGCAGCCAACCTTGATTCTTCTTGAATACAATCTGCTCTCAACCGATCAAACTTAGGAAGTTTTGATCTCGCACTGATTCCTTGAATGTATGACTCCAAAGATGGAGGAAGACCATTAAGAGCCAACATGGTCAAATCCTTGTTATCCACAATATGCCCAATGGTAGAGAGCTGATCTCTCAACTCGGAAATCTTCATGAAATATGAGATGACAGATTCTCCTTTCGCCATCTTGATATGATGAAGTTGTTGCTTTAATGCAAGAGCTCGACTTGTGTTGTTGATCTCATACATCTCCTCTAAAGTCTTGAACATATCTCTTGCTGTCTTCACTGATTCCTTGAATGTATGACTCCAAAGATGGAGGAGGACCATTAAGAGCCAACATGGTCAAATCCTTGTTATCCGCAATATGCCCAATGGTAGAGAGCTGATCTCTCAACTCGGAAATCTTCATGAAATATGAGATGACAGATTCTCCTTTCGCCATCTTGATATGATGAAGTTGTTGCTTTAATGCAAGAGCTCGACTTGTGTTGTTGATCTCATACATCTCCTCTAAAGTCTTGAACATATCTCTTGCTGTCTTCAACTTGGAGATGATTGGCACAATGTGATCTTTCACGAAATCAACCAACATCTTTTTCGCCTTAGTGCCATTCCTCTTTCATTGAGGTTTCTCATTCTCATCGGAAGGTTCGGGAACTTCGCCCTCCATGAACTCAACTAACTCATTTTCTTCCAAAGCTAGCATGACTCTAAACTTCCAAGATGTGAAGTTAGATGCACCCTCAAGTCTATCTTCGATCTTGAGCCCGTTCACCATCTTGACGATAAGATAGATGCAAGAGAATGAGAATAAGAGAGGATGATAGCGCTGCTAAATAAATCTGATCACGATCTTCTTAAACCCGCTTTGATACCATGTTAGTTTTTATGATCAGAGATATAACTCAGAATTTAATTCAAAATCAGACACAATAACACAACATATACCCTGGGAAAACCCTCCACTTGAGGGAGAAAAACCCAACAACAAAGATCCCTCTTATATATATAATAATGGCAACAATTCACTTTACAATGAGGCCAAACACAAGGCCAATATTTAGCACCAACTCTAGATGCAATGGCAGATAATAATCTGCACTTCCTTGATATCTAAATCTACACTTAGAGAAATTCGCAATCTGCTCTTGAAGGAATTCGCACTTGAAATGAAGGAATGAATCGAACTTGCTTGATGATTGAAAGGATGGAAATGACCTTGTATAAATACACAATGAGAGAGAGGTCGCACCTCTTCATGTACAAGGTCGGCCAAAATAGAGAAATATAATTACAACTAAAATATGCGAATTACAAGGAAGGTCGGCCCATTTAGAAATTACATTGTTGCCAAGTGAAGTGCCTCTTCACTTTAATTATCTCAATAAAATAAATAGCCGATAGGCTATATGCAATTTTATGTCTTGACTCGAGGCTGGAAGGAGGAGCCCGAAGCTGCTATAACATCAACACATCTTAGTATACAATGTTGACAATGTAGTAAATGGGGAAGCTTTGCTAGGGACTGCCATAGAAATCATGACGAAATGGGACTATTTTGTAAATTTTGTGGACGTGGAGACCATGAGGATGTCAAATCAGATGTCCAAAGAAAAAGGCTAGCATCAACATGATTGACATAGGAAAATAAATGAAATATTAGCAGTTAGTTGAGCCCAAACCGAGAAAAGCATATAACTAGACCCACATATTGAATGATAAAGACTTGTTGAAGCATGAATAAAAATAGAGTATGCCATAACAAAGAAATGTTGCTTCGACAAACATGCAAGTATTCCCATTGGCAGGATGGAGTCAAACAAAAACATTGCATGACAAGTACTATAGACTATTATACCAATTAAGATTGCCAACTATTAAAATATTAAATGTAATATTAATGGTTATCTTAGCTTTAGTTAGTTTTTAGTAACTTCTGTTTGCACTTTAGTTCATTTTAGCTTCTTTTTGTTTTTTGTTTTAGTTTGCTTCAGTTAACTTTTGTTTCTTTTTAGAAAAATTGTCTTTTAATTTTCTATATAAGGAGCTTTCGTCTCCTTTTGTAATCAAGCAATTATGAATATCAATTATCTTTTCATGGTATCAGAGCTCAAGCTTGAACCTGATTAGCCGATTTTTTTGTAATAAAAAAAATTGAAGAATTTTTTTGAAAGAGTTCAAAAAAAAAAAAAAAAATTTGTGACTTTTGGCAGATTTTCAGTTTTTGGGTTCAGTTATCTCTCTAAAAAATTTGTGCCCTGATATTTTTGACAATTTTTTTTTGAAAAATTGTACAAGTTTTTGACAAGATTTTTTTTTTGAAAAATTAAAAATTATGCAAAGAGTTTTTCAAAATTTTTTGTAAAATTTTTTACTATGTTTTATGAAGAGTTTTTTGATGATTTTTTTCTATCTGAAAAATTGTGGGTTGCTGCTAGGGTTTGCAGACTAGTTTTTTGGGCGATTTTTTTCTCAACAAAAAATCGTGCACCTGAAGATTTTAAAGAGTTTTTGAAAATTTTTCTATAAAAATTTTGCAGTTTAGAAATTTTTGAGGATTTTTTCTGAAAAAATCTTACTTTTTCATAGTTTTCGAAGGTTTTTTTGAAAAATCTTAATAGTTTGTGAGTTGTGCCAGCTGATTGCCCAGTGTTTTGCCAGCTGATCATAGACTTTACCTTGTTTGTCGGGCTTTTTGGAAAATGGGAGGGATGGCGTCTTTGTCGAATGTCATATTGGAAAATATGCAGATGTTCAACGAAAAGTTCTACTACCTGGAAGTAGAAGATACTCAGTTTTCGAGTGCCGATGTCTTGATTTGATTGTTCTGCGAGAAAGGGTTTGTAATTGCGTGGCGGTTATGCTTCTCTAGATATCAGTCACCGATGATATGTTTTCAGAAGACTTTGGGTAGACTTAGTTTATTTGTTTGTACGGCGACCATTAAGGGAGGGTATTAAAATATTAAATGTACTATTAATGGTCATCTTAGCTTTAGTTAGTTTTTAGTAAGTTTCGTTTGCACTTTAGTTCGTTTTAGCTTCTTTTTGTTTTTTGTTTTAATTTGCTTCAGTTAACGATTGTTTCTTTTTAGAAACACCGTCTTGTAATTTTCTATATAAGGAGCTTTCGTCTCCTTTTGTAATCAAGCAATTATGAATATCAATTATCTTTTCACCAACCTAGTTCAAAACAATCCAAAACTCAAGACTACAATTGCCACCTCAATAATGGTGAGTAGCACAATAGGAGAACGAATGGCTCATTAGGAGAATGAAGATTTAACAGTAGAACCTCTAGTATGTGATGACCAGATGATTAGTCTTATTGCATTGATTGTCAACACAATAGGGAGATCCTTGGAAGCAATCTTACGAACAAAATCATTCATGGAGGGTCTAGTGGAAATGTATTTCTAGAAGACACTTGGAGCATTCTTGGTAGATTGACCATTTGGCCTCCAACTTTTCAAATGGTGGGTGTAGACTAGTAAGAAGTCATGGTACTAGGAGTTTCAATGGCTCAAAAGGTACTTATTGGAACTCAAACATTTTCATTAAATTTTGTGGTCATTTCATTATGAAAGAAGCATATGATGCATTATTGCATTGGGGTTTGTTGGTAGCAGCCGAAATTGACCACAATTGGGAGAAGAATAGTGTAATGTCCCCTTTGGAGAATTGGGAGAAGGTAAATCTTGGGCCTATGGGAGAACTATATATGATTTTCATGCTAGGAATACTTTTGAAGTGCCTAAAGTACAGTTTGGATTTATTAATCAACTTGTGGAAGCATTTTTGGCATCCAGTTGACATTTTGACTTGGCTACTTGTTTGTTTGGTCCTTCGACATAGTTAATTAAATTGTATGGCCACTGGTGAATGCAGTCTTCATACATTGGCATTTGTTTTGGATATGCTAGCTTTGTCAATGATCTGCATGTACTTCCATCTATTGATGATCAAAAGTTTTTATAATTAGTTTTACTTTCTATTTCCATTTGATGTAGTTACTATAGCATGCTTTTGTTATGTTTTGTACTTGACTATGTATTATGCTTGGCACTGGTGAATGCAGTCTTCATACATTGGCATTTGTTTTGGATATGCTAGCTTTGTCAATGATCTGCATGTACTTCCATCTATTGATGATCAAAAGTTTTTATAATTAGTTTTACTTTCTATTTCCATTTGATGTAGTTACTATAGCATGCTTTTGTTATGTTTTGTACTTGACTATGTATTATTCACTTGTCGGCTTCAGGGAGTTAGTTGTTAGTAGTTATTAATGGTTGTGTCTCTTTGGCAACTGTCAATTGCTTTAAATAGATTTTGTGTAGTCAAGAAAAACAGTCTGATTCTTGGCTGATCATCTTTGGTCTACTTTTGTAAGAACTTCATGTGAGTAAAATATATATTTTATTTTATTTGGTATGCATTGTTTTTTCTGTTCATTATTTCAAGTACAAGTTTTATGAGATTGAAGATTACACATGTTTATTCTCAAACCTTTATTTTCTTAGGGAAATGTGATATTAGTCCTGTTTTTACTTAGAATTATTATGGCTTGGCTCCTTTTTATGCTACCTGTGTTGTAGTTTAGAGTCCAATTTCAGCAGTTTAACACTAAATGTTAATACATACACAAACTTATTACAAGAGGCAAATGGTAAAAATTCGATATTGTTTACATTAGAGATGAAATCTCTTTATAATGTACAAAGATTACAAAGAATGACAAGTTTCTAAAAAGAAACTGCAGAAGATCGAAGAAACGATCTTATCTACAATACTATACAACATTGAGCATTAATTAAATAAATACTAAATATTATTTTAATACCCTCCCTTAATGCTCAATTTGTCAACTACACCAAGATGCCCCTTGAATTTTATAAACTTATTTGGACTAAGCGACTTGGTGAGAATATCTGTTGTCTGCTCTTCTGTTGGAACATACAGCAACTGAACTGATCCATCTTCAACAAGCTTCCACATGCTTGGTTCTTTCATGGAAGATTGGATTTTTGGCAAGTTTGAGAACTCCTTGATTATCACAGAACAATGGAGTCAGACCTGCTTGATATATTTGCATATCCACAAGAATTCAATGAAGCCAAACTGCCTCACAAGCTGCCTTAGCTGTTCCTCGATACTCTGCTTCTGTCGAGGAAAGAGCCACTGCCTGCTACTTCTTACTAGTCCAAGTGATTGCACCAGATCCCAAACTGAAAACATACCCAGATGTTGATTTTCTGTCATCAACTGAACCTGCCCAATCTAAGTCTGTGTAACTAGTGAGTCTAGGATCGTGACTCCTAGTGTAAAGAAGTCCATAATCAGAGGTGCCCTTCACATACCGCAGCACACGCTTCGCTGCTACCCAATGATCAACCTTGGGGGCTGTCATGAAGAGTGAAATGTAGTTCACTGCAAAATTGAGGTCAGGTCTAGTGGTAGTGAGATAGATGAGGCTGCCCACTAGTTTCCTGAACAAGGATTCGTCTACTACAGGTGAGTCTGATTTAGCTGACAATTTCAACCCTTTTTCCATAGGTGTAGAAGCAGGTTTGCAATCCTGCATTCGGAACTTATCTAGTAGACTTAGAGCATATTTGGACTGGGAGATGAATATACTACTCTTTGTCTGCCAAACCTCAACACATAAAAATAATGCAAATGTCCTAAATCTATCATGTCAAATGAGTTGCACAAATTCCGTTTGATCTCACTGATCAAATGTGTCGAGCTACTAGTAATGATTAGGTCATCCACATAGACAACAAGAATAAGAATATCACTACCAGAGCGTTTGACATATAGATTAGAATTAGATGTACTCCTCTGAAAGCCATGATCTGTGAGGTACTCGTCAATCTTGATGTACTAAGCCCGAGGACCCTGTTTCAAGCCATAGAGTGCTTTCACCAGTCTGCACACCTGGTGTTCTTTATCGGCAACCTTGAATCCTGGAGGTTGGGTCATGTAGACTTCCTTCAACTCACCATTGAGGAAAGCACTCTTAACGTCCATCTGATGGACTTTACAACCAAACTGGGCTGCTAAGGCAAGGACGAGCCGAATGGTACTCATCTTGGTTGTAAGAGCAAAATTCTCCTCGTGGTCAATGCCTTCCTTCTGTGAGAACCCCCTAGCAACAAGATGAGCTTTGTACTTGTCAAGGGTTCCGTCAGCTTTGTACTTAACCTTGTACACCCATTTGCAGCTAATGGGATTCTTCCCTGGAGGAAGATCAAAAAGGACCCAAGTGTGATTCTTCTGAAGACTTTGGTATTCAGCCTCCATAGCTTGTTCCCACTCAAGAATTCCTTTAACCTCTGAATATGTCTGAGGCTCATAAACACTGTGAATGTTGGCCATGAGAGAAAAATTAACTGTATGATGCTGTTTTCTCGTGTCTGGATGATCTACCCTCAATGAGCTCATCATCATGAAGATCACCAATAGTCTTAGCCCACCATTTAGGATGGAGAGTAGAGGTACCAACATCGGATACAACAGGAGGAGTTGGAGCTGGTACTGGATCTGAAACAGGCTCATCAGGTGGAAGATCAAAATCATCTAGAGGAAAATCTGGTTGAGCATCATCAAAAACAGAATTTGCATCATCCCTCCCATCAGGTGGACCTAATAGAAGACGAACACCCAAATTAGAAGCCTTCAAAGGCCTGATCCTCAGAATGCTACATAGACGAGGAAAGATGAAAGGGTCCTCGTTCTTCATCAAAAACATCTTGACCGAAGATGAGACGATTTGTGTCTACATCAATCAATCGGTAAGCCTTATGGTTGTCACTATACTTGGTGAACATAAGCTTTTGACTCTTGGAATCCAACTTGGAGCACTTGGCAGCTGGAATCCATACATATGCTAAAGAACCAAAGATTTTCAGATGACTGATCCTAGGTTTGCGACCAGTCCAAGCTTCCTCAGGAGTCTTCCCCTTAACAGCCTGTGTAGGAGACCGATTAAGGAGATAGATAGCAGTATAGATTGCTTCTGCCCAAAATTTATGAGGAACACTCTTGTGTTGTAACATGAAGTGGGCCATCTCAGTGATTGTGCGGTTGCGCCACTTTACAACACCTTTTTGTTGAGTGTAGGGTGTGGTTAACTGGCGTTTGATGCCGTGTGTATCACAGAAGTTGGAGAAAGCAGTAGAACAAAATTCCCCCCATTATCTGACCTAAGAGTGATTATGGAACATCCAGACTCTTTTTTACTAAGGCCTTAAACTTCTGAAATATAGTAAACACATCTGATTTCTGTCTAAGAAAGTACACCCACATTTTATGACTGAAATCATCAACAAAAAGCAAGAAATACCTGCAACCAGTAATAGAAGTGTATTCATTGGCCCACATACATCAGTGTGAACCAACTGCAGTTTCTTAGAGGCTCGCCATGAGTCACCATTCGTGAACGGTGTCTTGTGCTGCTTCCTAGCCTGACAAGCTCCACAAATTCCATGATGTTGAGTCTGGATCTGAGGTAAACCAGCTACAAGTCCCTCCTGAGCTAGCTGAGAGAGATAGTGCACATTAAATGCCCATACCGTTGATGCCAAAGACTAGTGATGGAAGAATTTCTCGCTGCCATGGCTAACTCTGGAGAATCACCTGTATCCACAAGTTTGTATAGACCATGATCCTCAATACCAACAACCACAGTGGTGCGAGTGTTCCGATCAACAATCGAACATTTATGTGCACTAAATACCACATCCAACTGAGGAGAGTGCCACATAATTTGATTGATAGAGAAGGTTCAGTTCCATGCTAGGAACGTACTATACATTGAGGAATATGAAATTCCTCCCACCAGACTTAATTTGAACAGTGCCCTTACCAACAACTGTATACTCTTCACCTCCTCCAAAAATAACTGAGTCACTGAAGGGAGAGAAGTCTGTGAACCAATCATGCCGATGGGTGAAGTGTCGCGAAGCACCTGAATCAATGTACCGGGCAGAGGACTTCACATGATTTGCAGGTCTTTTAGCCATAAAAGCGTAAAAGGCAGATTCCTTTTGCTCAGTGTGCTTGACAACATTTGCTTTTTGCTAAGACCCTCCCTGCTTCTTCTGTTCAAAAGCCAAACGTTGAAAACAATCCTTCATATGACCATATTTGTGGCAGTAATTACACTGAATGTTCTTTTTCTTGGGGATGCCCTGAGGTTGACCTGAGCCTTTCTGCTACAAAGGCTGACCTTTCCCTTTATTCTTAGCCTGAGACTTGGTTGCAAATGCTTGCTTTGTAGAGGAGAAGAGGCACTACTACCAAACTGCTGTTTCCAGCGTTCTTGCTGCAAAAGTATGGTACAAAGCTCGAGAAACTTCAAATCAACATTAGTCGATGTAATATTGAGGGTTTCAACAAAGTGCTCATAAGACTTCGGTAGGCTTTTCAAGGTGATCGCTACCATGTCTTCTTCCTCCATCTTTCGACCAATCCCCTCCAACTGATCATGGATGTCTTGAATCTTTGTTAGATGCTCCTGTAAGGACATTCTCTCATCCATCATGATAGAGAACAGTTGGTTCTTCAGAAAGAATGCACGACTTTTGTTGGAGGTTTCATGCAAGGTTTTCAAATGCTCCCAAATCTCAGCAACTGATTTGCTGTATGGTACATGTGGAAGTTGACATCGGTAACTGAAAGCTTAATAAGCATCATTGCTTCACGATTTTACTCATCAAACTTTTCCTGGTCTTTCCCCGCCGTTGTGGGACGAGTAGCAGTGCCAAGAACAATTTGATCAAGCTAGAGATATTCGAAGATAGTCATCATTCGCTGCTTCCAGGTATTATAATTTCTGCCATTGAATCGCTGAATGCCTTCCAACATAATGTTGGTCAAACTCGCCATCTTACATGCTTTTCGAGGCACAAAAAACAAGATACAGAAGAGGCTAAAAAAATTGAATGCACAGAACCAATGTATTGAGGTAGTTTCAGGCACAAAAATTGAGACAACCCCACTTGCACAAATTCCAATGCTCGAAATATGGGCACCCAGAAAAAACGGAAGACAACCTAGAAATTGTCTCGAAAAACCCAAAAAAAATTTGTGATCAGAAATTTTTTTGTTGGGCTTGAATATGAGGATTTATTTAAAACCCTAGCTCGATTTTTTGAAAATCCGTGAACACAGAGGATTTATTTAAAAAAAAAATGGTAAAAATCTTGAAATCAACAAAAAATCCTCCATAGATTGCAGAAACCTGTGACAAAGGAACAGGCGCCAAAAATAGATGAGAGAAGGACGCGGCCCAGTAGAAAATCGCGGCTGACAAAACCTTCCAAAAACGTGCCAAATTTTTTTTTTTTTACAAACACGTGCGCTAGAAACAGATAGAAGTCGCATCGGAAACATGAAGAAAACAAAATTGCAACCAAGAAGAACATCGCGACCAGGAAAAAGAAGAAATCATGACCTGGAAGCAGTCAAAGACGCGGCTAGAAAAAGATTAAAAAACGCATTGAAAACCGCCCAGAAGGATGAGAAAACCCTTTGCCAGAAGAACACGCTAAAAACAACTGAAAAACACCTAGACGCCGCAAAATCAAGAGGGAAACCCGTCGTGACGAAAAATGCCAGAAGGAAACACAAAACCCCACACAATTTTCTCAGAAGAAGAAGACGCGATTTTATTCTTAGAAAAAAAATGATTTTTTTTTTTTTTGAATGAAAAAAACATAAATTTTAGAATCCTCGATTTTCACAGTTTATAGATGGCGCCAGAATCGTATTTATCTTTGATACCATATTACAAGAGGCAAATGGTAAAAATTCGATAATATTTACATTAGAGATGAAATCTCTTTATAATGTACAAAGATTACAAACAATGGCAAGTTTCTAAAAAGAAATTGCAGAAGATCGAAGAAATGATCTTATCTACAATATTATACAACATTGAGCATTAATTAAATAAATACTAAATATTATTTTAATAAAACTTGTTCACAAAGCATTGTTCATGGAGAAATGCATTTACAGAGATAGGATGCCACTCGAACTGGTTTTGAGCCTTTTGGATTGCCTTGTTTTAAACTCTTTTGTCATTTTGACTCACTGGTAGAAATGGAAGGAGGACCTCCAAGCTCATACATGGAGAAATACAATGGTTGGTGAAGCACTGCCTGTTTTCTATCTAATTCACAGACTATTATAATGAGCCATTACATTATTTTATTAACATTACACCATTATATACTTTAAAAACACACTTAAAGTAACCTTGCAAACCTGCAAACAGTTTAACCCATGTGCTGCAGATAACTTGAATGATGCATACATGTTCTATTTATTCAAGCCAAAAATGTTTACGTTGAACGTTTACTCATGGATTGATTCTGAGGCTAATGCTTTGCAACATCCTCACACAAGATGTTGACTCTTGGAGTGTTACATGCCATTTATATTTGTATCACATCTTATGTTCAATACAAAACACTTCCTTCTAACCTGATTATGCTAAAGAGGTTAAAATGGCAGAAATTATTGATGATGAGGCTAAAACTATGGATTGTTTCTAAATGGTCAACTAAATAAAACTAGTGAATTACCGGCCTTTCACGATATCTTTACTCCATTCTATTGCATAGTACAATCTGAACGTAGACCTTAAATTAAAGAGCGCAAGGCTGACAGTTAGAGCACAAGGAAACACAATTAGCCTATTGTTACCACCCGGCTATAGCTAGCTATATCTAGAAGATAACTCCAATGATTGTTTGGTGGAGAATTTTCCTTTTCCATGACTACACTGTCACTGAATAAGTTTTGCACCATTTTAAGTCCAATTGTGTTATCTTTTAAAGATAATTTTTTGTTGCTTCAATTAGCTAATATGTCCATTTCATGATTATTGTAAATTGACTGCCATAATCATGAGGATATTCAATTTGATAAAACACGATGTCTCCTTTAGGCAATATATGTCCTTTGTTTGTTCACTTTCTTTACCCGCTTCTATAATAAAGTTCTTGTAATAACAATAACAGCAACCTGAACCCGCATGGGTATCGGAGTTGGCTTGGGCTGTGGGTTTGTTCCCCATAGGTTCCAGGTTCGACCCTGAGGCCTGGGCTTACCTGATGCACGTGGTTTGCAGGTGATTGCGTGCATCCCCAGAGGACTAGTCTCGCCTCAGCTCGCCCCTCTTGGACCCCAACTTGGCAAAAAGTAAGACCAAGGTAAGGCCGGTTGGGTACTGGGCTGGGTTGCAGGGGCACCTCTGGAGCAACCTAAAGTGCAATTTTTGATCTCAATCTTATTAAAATTCAATTGGTTACACTGAAATGAATTTGGTGAATGCTTGGTGCTAATAATGAAGAATCAAGCACAAACAAAATTGTACCTCATATTCTGTTCAATCTAACAGACACCATGGGCAATCATCAGCGAATCATTCAATTTGTTTAATGCAATCATGTTCAAGGATTTTATTATGCACGGGGGATTTGATTGTGCTTAAAGGATTTTCTGATTTTTAATACGCAGCATAAGTACTAAGGAATAAGACAAGAAAAAAATATAATTTTTATTGCAGTTAGTAGCAGCCAAACAAAATTTAGAACAGTCAACTTGGCATCTATGACAGTCAAAACTGCATTTATGATGGCCAAACAAATCAACAAGTATTAGCTCCATACCTTTTTGATATCAGCAGTTTTACATCAGAATAATACAGTATACAGCTCGTTGATCTCACACTGCAAAGTCACTGACACTAGCTGCTTGGATTCTAATTCATTCTCTTTTGGCCCAAACCTCTTGATTGATTAGTGAAGGATAAAACTCACTCAAATATGGCATAAATGAGGGAAGTTGAGAAATAAATTTGATTTTGCAATTGTTAGCTGCTTGGCTGATGTCAACATAGTGGCCCAGAGGTATTACTGAAACTCAGAACTCTTTGTTATTATGATTTTTTGTGCAAATTGTAATGACAAGATGATATTATATGCAAACTAAAGCTGACAATATGTACAATGCATGTCCTACTTTTTCAATTAATATGACGCGTCTATTCTTCTGATCCCGAAAAGAATCTAAAAGGCTGTCTTCAACAAATTGAAGTTTATGCATTTTGTTTCCACCAATAAGATACATGTGTCCTTAAATTGATTCTGCACCTTAGTGGCTTGCAACATGGCCACAGATATCCAAGGGCATTTGTTGTGATGACACAGTAACAGGGAAAGAAGATGGCCTTACCAAATCAATCTTTGGAGATGGATTGAGGATGAGAGCTGGTCATTGACTTGGAATTTTACTCATGTCCTGGAGAAGAGATTCTTGACAGCTGGCCTAGGCCTTGGGCCAATGCTACACTGATACATTATTTGAAACAATTCCAGTCAATGCTATCCTTATCCTTATCAAGATCTATCTTCAAGAATAACATTCTTAGATCAGCTATGTTAGCCTATTCAGTAGCCTCTGAAGCAGAGGTAAGTTAATCTAGAGTTAGATTGAATTTGCCCTTAAAAAACTTGTCTTTCACTTTTCAGCTATAATAACCCAGCAACTCCTAGTCTTTTTGCAAGATACTTAGTTAATATGAAGTATTTATTGAAGTGATAGGCAACTAACATCCTATATTACCTTTATTGGATGCCGTGGGGATGAATTTGATGATTCCCATGTTCCTCTATGAATTTGACATGGACTGATTTTTTTTCTAGAAAAATGTCTGTTATCATCTATAAGAGAAGGTATATATTATTTGGAAATGCTCCTGAAAGGCAGATTTGATATCCATTGAATCTTCTGCAAAGCATCCATTTGTTATTGTTGAAGAGATAATTCTTTATACTGTCTGTTTTGTCATGAGGAAATGATTGAGAAACATGAAGAGTTCGTTGCTACCTCAGTCCAAAGCTGCCTACTTTCTGTTCATGCATCTCCAGATCTTTTTTCATTTATTTCCACACAGAAATTTCAAGTTTTGGCAATTCCTCCTGCAAAGAGGAATCAAAGGAATCCATGTTGAGCATTCTTGCATATGAAAATTATTGATGACAGTGCTTAATATCCCTGCTAATCTACTAAGATGTCAACATATATATTCAAAATTAGAAGGCTAATATGTCTTTAACTGTAGTAACATGTTATTTTAGATATGTAAATTTGGAAGATTTTGGTTATGAATGAGTTTTTGCTGAGGTTGTAAACTTCTGAAAAGGAAACATAAATGCAACCATAGTTAACTGGCTGAAATCCACTCTTTTTGTGGTTGAGGATGAGTTTAGAATGGGTGGGAATGTATAGTTTTCTTTGAGACTGTTGTGTTATGACCTTTATCTTTGATCTCATACAGCATGTGATGCACTTGGAATTATTTAACTTATAATTTACCTCACTCTTTAGAAATCACAAGAAAATTATGATGTTTAGCCTTTGTAGTGACCTGGTTTATTTCTGCAGGCTAAGGATGCTGAACTGTTAATACAACTAGCAGAGACAGAAGCAGTAAATTCATGGTTCCTTAATGAGGCCTTCAATATTGTTGGAGACTTAAATATGTCTTTGGTTCGTTATGAGCTATCTAAGCACCTTTCAGGACCATATGATAAGGAGGGTGCTTGCCTTACTATTACTGCTGGAGATGTAGGCAATGATGCTCAGGTATGCTGTTGACAAGACAACTTCCTCAATATGCAATAATGTTGTGGCTACAAACATTTTAAACAATCATGTAAGGTTATTTTGAATCTAAAACAGAATAGCTATTATTTTATAAGTGAGAATTATAGCACTATTGGTCTGTATTGGGTTTACGCTTGAACCATACTGTTTAGCATTGGGAATCACGTGTTATGTGGGGCTACCAGCCAGGTACATACGGCCACTAGCACTACTTGTATTGAGTCACGTCCTGACCCACAGTGACCATTTTGACTGAACTACCATCTATAAATTGATCAATGCTACGCTGTTTGAGGCAAAATTTTAAAGA
>VDFB02278487.1:0-24984 GCA_007258455.2 Sequoia sempervirens
TACCACATCCAACTGAGGAGAGTGCCACATAATTTGATTGATAGAGAAGGTTCAGTTCCATGCCAAGAACGTACTATACATTGAGGAATATGAAATTCCTCCCTCCAGACTTAATTTGAACAGTGCCCTTACCAACAACTGTATACTCTTCACCTCCTCCAAAAATAACTGAGTCACTGAAGGGAGAGAAGTCTGTGAATCAATCATGCCGATGGGTGAAGTGTCGCGAAGCACCTGAATCAATGTATCGGGCAGAGGACTTCACATGATCTGCAGGTCTTTTAGCCATAAAAGTGTAAAAGGCAGATTCCTTTTGCTTAGTGTGCTCGACAACATTTGCTTTCTACTAAGACCCTCCTTGCTTCTTCTGTTCAGAAGCCAAACGTTGAAAACAATCCTTCATATGACCATATTTGTGGCAGTAATTACACTGAATGTTCTTTTTCTTGGGGATGCCCTGAGGTTGACCTGAGCCTTTCTGCTACAAAGGCTGACCTTTCCCTTTATTCTTAGCCTGAGACTTGGTTGCAAATGCTTGCTTTGTAGAGGAGAAGAGGCACTACTACCAAACTGCTGTTTCCAGCGTTCTTGCTGCAAAAGTATGGTACAAAGCTCGAGAAACTTCAAATCAACATTAGTCGATGTAATATTGAGGGTTTCAACAAAGTGCTCATAAGACTTCGGTAGGCTTTTCAAGGTGATCGCTACCATGTCTTCTTCCTCCATCTTTCGACCAATCCCCTCCAACTGATCATGGATGTCTTGAATCTTTGTTAGATGCTCCTGTAAGGACATTCTCTCATCCATCATGATAGAGAACAGTTGGTTCTTCAGAAAGAATGCACGACTTTTGTTGGAGGTTTCATGCAAGGTTTTCAAATGCTCCCAAATCTCAGCAACTGATTTGCTGTATGGTACATGTGGAAGTTGACATCGGTAACTGAAAGCTTAATAAGCATCATTGCTTCACGATTTTACTCATCAAACTTTTCCTGGTCTTTCCCCGCCGTTGTGGGACGAGTAGCAGTGCCAAGAACAATTTGATCAAGCTAGAGATATTCGAAGATAGTCATCATTCGCTGCTTCCAGGTATTATAATTTCTGCCATTGAATCGCTGAATGCCTTCCAACATAATGTTGGTCAAACTCGCCATCTTACATGCTTTTCGAGGCACAAAAAACAAGATACAGAAGAGGCTAAAAAAATTGAATGCACAGAACCAATGTATTGAGGTAGTTTCAGGCACAAAAATTGAGACAACCCCACTTGCACAAATTCCAATGCTCGAAATATGGGCACCCAGAAAAAACGGAAGACAACCTAGAAATTGTCTCGAAAAACCCAAAAAAAATTTGTGATCAGAAATTTTTTTGTTGGGCTTGAATATGAGGATTTATTTAAAACCCTAGCTCGATTTTTTGAAAATCCGTGAACACAGAGGATTTATTTAAAAAAAAAATGGTAAAAATCTTGAAATCAACAAAAAATCCTCCATAGATTGCAGAAACCTGTGACAAAGGAACAGGCGCCAAAAATAGATGAGAGAAGGACGCGGCTCAGTAGAAAATTGCGGCTGACAAAACCTTCCAAAAACGTGCCCAATTTTTTTTTTTTACAAACATGCGCGCTAGAAACAGATAGAAGTCGCATCGGAAACATGAAGAAAACAAAATTGCAACCAAGAAGAACAAATCGCGACCAGGAAAAAGAAGAAATCATGACCTGGAAGCAGTCAAAGATGCGGCTAGAAAAAGATTAAAAAACGCAGCTAGAAGAACGATTGAAAACCGCCCAGAAGGATGAGAAAACCCTTTGCCAGAAGAACACGCCAAAAACAACTGAAAATCACACCTAGAGATTGCGCAAATCAAGAGGGAAACCTGTCGTGACGAAAAATGCCCAGAAGGAAACACAAAACCCCACACAATTTTCTCAGAAGAAGAAGACGCGATTTTATTCTTAGAAAAAAAATGATTTTTTTTTTTTTGAATGAAAAAAACATAAATTTTAGAATCCTCGATTTTCACAGTTTATAGATGGCGCCAGAATCGTATTTATCTTTGATACCATATTACAAGAGGCAAATGGTAAAAATTCGATAATATTTACATTAGAGATGAAATCTCTTTATAATGTACAAAGATTACAAACAATGGCAAGTTTCTAAAAAGAAATTGCAGAAGATCGAAGAAATGATCTTATCTACAATATTATACAACATTGAGCATTAATTAAATAAATACTAAATATTATTTTAATAAAACTTGTTCACAAAGCATTGTTCATGGAGAAATGCATTTACAGAGATAGGATGCCACTCGAACTGGTTTTGAGCCTTTTGGATTGCCTTGTTTTAAACTCTTTTGTCATTTTGACTCACTGGTAGAAATGGAAGGAGGACCTCCAAGCTCATACATGGAGAAATACAATGGTTGGTGAAGCACTGCCTGTTTTCTATCTAATTCACAGACTATTATAATGAGCCATTACATTATTTTATTAACATTACACCATTATATACTTTAAAAACACACTTAAAGTAACCTTGCAAACCTGCAAACAGTTTAACCCATGTGCTGCAGATAACTTGAATGATGCATACATGTTCTATTTATTCAAGCCAAAAATGTTTACGTTGAACGTTTACTCATGGATTGATTCTGAGGCTAATGCTTTGCAACATCCTCACACAAGATGTTGACTCTTGGAGTGTTACATGCCATTTATATTTGTATCACATCTTATGTTCAATACAAAACACTTCCTTCTAACCTGATTATGCTAAAGAGGTTAAAATGGCAGAAATTATTGATGATGAGGCTAAAACTATGGATTGTTTCTAAATGGTCAACTAAATAAAACTAGTGAATTACCGGCCTTTCACGATATCTTTACTCCATTCTATTGCATAGTACAATCTGAACATAGACCTTAAATTAAAGAGCGCAAGGCTGACAGTTAGAGCACAAGGAAACACAATTAGCCTATTGTTACCACCCGGCTATAGCTAGCTATATCTAGAAGATAACTCCAATGATTGTTTGGTGGAGAATTTTCCTTTTCCATGACTACAGTCACTGAATAAGTTTTGCACCATTTTAAGTCCAATTGTGTTATCTTTTAAAGATAATTTTTTGTTGCTTCAATTAGCTAATATGTCCATTTCATGATTATTGTAAATTGACTGCCATAATCATGAGGATATTCAATTTGATAAAACACGATGTCTCCTTTAGGCAATATATGTCCTTTGTTTGTTCACTTTCTTTACCCGCTTCTATAATAAAGTTCTTGTAATAACAATAACAGCAACCTGAACCCGCATGGGTATCGGAGTTGGCTTGGGCTGTGGGTTTGTTCCCCATAGGTTCCAGGTTCGACCCTGAGGCCTGGGCTTACCTGATGCACGTGGTTTGCAGGTGATTGCGTGCATCCCCAGAGGACTAGTCTCGCCTCAGCTCGCCCCTCTTGGACCCCAACTTGGCAAAAAGTAAGACCAAGGTAAGGCCGGTTGGGTACTGGGCTGGGTTGCAGGGGCACCTCTGGAGCAACCTAAAGTGCAATTTTTGATCTCAATCTTATTAAAATTCAATTGGTTACACTGAAATGAATTTGGTGAATGCTTGGTGCTAATAATGAAGAATCAAGCACAAACAAAATTGTACCTCATATTCTGTTCAATCTAACAGACACCATGGGCAATCATCAGCGAATCATTCAATTTGTTTAATGCAATCATGTTCAAGGATTTTATTATGCACGGGGGATTTGATTGTGCTTAAAGGATTTTCTGATTTTTAATACGCAGCATAAGTACTAAGGAATAAGACAAGAAAAAAATATAATTTTTATTGCAGTTAGTAGCAGCCAAACAAAATTTAGAACAGTCAACTTGGCATCTATGACAGTCAAAACTGCATTTATGATGGCCAAACAAATCAACAAGTATTAGCTCCATACCTTTTTGATATCAGCAGTTTTACATCAGAATAATACAGTATACAGCTCGTTGATCTCACACTGCAAAGTCACTGACACTAGCTGCTTGGATTCTAATTCATTCTCTTTTGGCCCAAACCTCTTGATTGATTAGTGAAGGATAAAACTCACTCAAATATGGCATAAATGAGGGAAGTTGAGAAATAAATTTGATTTTGCAATTGTTAGCTGCTTGGCTGATGTCAACATAGTGGCCCAGAGGTATTACTGAAACTCAGAACTCTTTGTTATTATGATTTTTTGTGCAAATTGTAATGACAAGATGATATTATATGCAAACTAAAGCTGACAATATGTACAATGCATGTCCTACTTTTTCAATTAATATGACGCGTCTATTCTTCTGATCCCGAAAAGAATCTAAAAGGCTGTCTTCAACAAATTGAAGTTTATGCATTTTGTTTCCACCAAGAAGATACATGTGTCCTTAAATTGATTCTGCACCTTAGTGGCTTGCAACATGGCCACAGATATCCAAGGGCATTTGTTGTGATGACACAGTAACAGGGAAAGAAGATGGCGTTACCAAATCAATCTTTGGAGATGGATTGAGGATGAGAGCTGGTCATTGACTTGGAATTTTACTCATGTCCTGGAGAAGAGATTCTTGACAGCTGGCCTAGGCCTTGGGCCAATGCTACACTGATACATTATTTGAAACAATTCCAGTCAATGCTATCCTTATCCTTATCAAGATCTATCTTCAAGAATAACATTCTTAGATCAGCTATGTTAGCCTATTCAGTAGCCTCTGAAGCAGAGGTAAGTTAATCTAGAGTTAGATTGAATTTGCCCTTAAAAAACTTGTCTTTCACTTTTCAGCTATAATAACCCAGCAACTCCTAGTCTTTTTGCAAGATACTTAGTTAATATGAAGTATTTATTGAAGTGATAGGCAACTAACATCCTATATTACCTTTATTGGATGCCGTGGGGATGAATTTGATGATTCCCATGTTCCTCTATGAATTTGACATGGACTGATTTTTTTTCTAGAAAAATGTCTGTTATCATCTATAAGAGAAGGTATATATTATTTGGAAATGCTCCTGAAAGGCAGATTTGATATCCATTGAATCTTCTGCAAAGCATCCATTTGTTATTGTTGAAGAGATAATTCTTTATACTGTCTGTTTTGTCATGAGGAAATGATTGAGAAACATGAAGAGTTCGTTGCTACCTCAGTCCAAAGCTGCCTACTTTCTGTTCATGCATCTCCAGATCTTTTTTCATTTATTTCCACACAGAAATTTCAAGTTTTGGCAATTCCTCCTGCAAAGAGGAATCAAAGGAATCCATGTTGAGCATTCTTGCATATGAAAATTATTGATGACAGTGCTTAATATCCCTGCTAATCTACTAAGATGTCAACATATATATTCAAAATTAGAAGGCTAATATGTCTTTAACTGTAGTAACATGTTATTTTAGATATGTAAATTTGGAAGATTTTGGTTATGAATGAGTTTTTGCTGAGGTTGTAAACTTCTGAAAAGGAAACATAAATGCAACCATAGTTAACTGGCTGAAATCCACTCTTTTTGTGGTTGAGGATGAGTTTAGAATGGGTGGGAATGTATAGTTTTCTTTGAGACTGTTGTGTTATGACCTTTATCTTTGATCTCATACAGCATGTGATGCACTTGGAATTATTTAACTTATAATTTACCTCACTCTTTAGAAATCACAAGAAAATTATGATGTTTAGCCTTTGTAGTGACCTGGTTTATTTCTGCAGGCTAAGGATGCTGAACTGTTAATACAACTAGCAGAGACAGAAGCAGTAAATTCATGGTTCCTTAATGAGGCCTTCAATATTGTTGGAGACTTAAATATGTCTTTGGTTCGTTATGAGCTATCTAAGCACCTTTCAGGACCATATGATAAGGAGGGTGCTTGCCTTACTATTACTGCTGGAGATGTAGGCAATGATGCTCAGGTATGCTGTTGACAAGACAACTTCCTCAATATGCAATAATGTTGTGGCTACAAACATTTTAAACAATCATGTAAGGTTATTTTGAATCTAAAACAGAATAGCTATTATTTTATAAGTGAGAATTATAGCACTATTGGTCTGTATTGGGTTTACGCTTGAACCATACTGTTTAGCATTGGGAATCACGTGTTATGTGGGGCTACCAGCCAGGTACATACGGCCACTAGCACTACTTGTATTGAGTCACGTCCTGACCCACAGTGACCATTTTGACTGAACTACCATCTATAAATTGATCAATGCTACGCTGTTTGAGGCAAAATTTTAAAGATCTGTAGTTGATAGACTGGAGTTGAGGTATATGGAACTGTAAATAAAAGTTTGTTTTAATGGCCTATTTTTTCATTGCTTGTAGACCCTCCTGCACTAAAAAGTCAATGTTAGTAACATAAATTTTGGAAAATAAGTAATCACAGGGAAATTATGTAAGGGTAAAGTTTTGATATTTCCATAGGTCAACACTCTGAATGGTATAATCTAAGATTCAACTATGTTTTATCCTCATTTACTTCCAGATGTTCTTGTAGTCTTCTTTCAAAATTTCTGAACTACTCCACTTCTCTCAAAATTTCTAGCTTATGATTCATCAAACTTGCTTCATGTGTCTTCTGAGCTATCTTCCACTACTCCAATGAAGCTGATTGATCATTTTACTGCTTTGTCTGAGGCTTATAATAAACTTTGGAATGGTTCTATTATGATGGAAGTATAGAAACTACTTGGGGTTGCCAATGCTTTCAAACGGAAAATACAAGAACCAAATGAATGATTATATGACAGCCAGAATGTGTGGTGTGGAAGTATAAAATGAAGAACTTATTGGTGGCTAAGACATTTTGAAGTTTAATAAAAAAGGTATTGTTTAGCTAGATCAACACACAAATAAATTGTATTGAGTTCAATAGGTAAAGAAAGCAAAGCAAACTTGAAGTATTTTGAAGAGATTTTATATGAAACTTTGTGATACTAAATTGCTGCATTTCAAAAATCAGTTACATAAAATAAAGATGAAGGATGCTGACCCCATAGCAGATCATTTGAAAAAAACATATAGGGCATAGAAAATCAATTTAATTTGATGAGTGTTTATGCAAGTAAAGTCTGGTAGTAATCACAGGAAAGGGCTTGGAACTAAAGTTCAAGATGTTTTGTTATAAATTTTGAAGCTTCACATATATCACATAACTCATGTTTTTATTAGAATAATATTAAATTATTAAAAGATAAGGCTTACAGTTGTACTAAAGCCACCTTAGTGGCAAGTGTTTTCTTTTTTGTTTTTTTTCTAGATTCGTTTTTTAGTTTCAGTGAGTCATGTAATGTTTATCCGTTTGGTTGGTTTCTTCTCCAATCTCTATATAAGGAGATGAACCTCTTTGTAATTTTTATCCTATTAATTAATAGAATATAAAAATATTGTGTTCCATTAATTTTTGCAATATGCTATCAGAGTAGGGAGTCATGTGAAACAAAGTTGAATCTTATGGAAAATCAAAAACTTGTGAGGGTTTCAAGGTTAAATCATGGGTTGGCTTTTTTTTTGTATGTGGGCAGATTTTTCTCAAAGAATCGTGTAGAAATTTTCATGCAAAATAACTTGCATGTAAGTTGCATGCACTCGCATGTGAGTTGCATGTACTTGCATTTGAAGGATCCATGGTGTTTAAAGTTCTGAGTATTTCTTCTATTATAATTTTTTAGCCTGACTAGCTTGTGGATTGCAGTGGATGTTTTGTGTGACATTTTTATGCAGATTTTTTACACTTTGTAGTGTGTCCTCAAAATGTGTGCTAAGGTTTGAAGATTTTCAATTCTATTATTTGGGTTTTCTATAAGTTTTGGAAATGGAAATTCCTTTGGATAAATATTCTGGGTTCAACTTTCAAACTTGGAAAGTAAAAATTTAGATGCAATTGATGCACAAGAATCTATGGGAAGTAGTTAATGGAAATGAGACATTTCCTATAGATGCTAGTAAAGTACTGGAATGGTAGAGGAAAGATGATAAAGCCAAAGCCGTTATTGGTCTAGCCCTCCCCAATTCAGAGTTAAATCATGTAGATTTGGAAAAATCATCTTATGAAATTTGGGAGAATTTGAATACACTATTTGGAGCAGCAGCAGTTAATGCAAAACTCTCTTTAAAGCTTCAACTGTTCAAGTTCAAGATGGCTGATGGAATCACTTTGTCAAGCCATGTGAACAATCTAAGGTTTCTTCTTCGACAACTAGCAGAGGTCAATGCTGTAGTGGATAAGGAAGATGCTAAAGCTATTTTACTGAATAGTTTGCCTTCAAAATTCAACAATGTAATCTTTACTCTTAGTCTACTTTCTTCTAAGAGTTTGGAAGACATGATTACAACTCTCCTAGTTGAAGAAAACAAAACTATTATAGAAGATACAATAGATGATCCTTAGCTTGAGGTAGATATACTCAAATAGTAGAAGATTTGATAAGGATAAAAGAGGGACAAAATGCTATTACTGCAAGAAAATTGGCCACACAGCTTGGAACTGTAGATTTTGAGCAAATGATATTCTCAAAGAAAAACTCAAAGGAGCTAATGTATCCATTGTTGAAGATCCTTTGGATGTTGACAATGGTGAAGGAGAAGTTGCTTTTTAAGCATTTTAAAGAAGTCTAGTTCTTTGAAGATAGGAAGAAAGCCAATATAGACAACTTACAATGGATGGTTTCCTAGTTAGCTTGGGATTTTGTGATCTTGGGAGTCATACCCTTACGAGGGTTATGAGACAACTTGATGGAGCTCAATGAAGTATCTCAACATGGATTCTGTCCAATGGTTTAGGAGATCTGTGATTCAGGAGTTCAGGAAGGTGGTAATCTAGGAACTTGGGAATTTAGCTTGGGAGCTACACCTTTATGAAGGTTCGAGGCAGCTTGATGGAGTTCTACTTGGTGTATGGTCTGTTTTAAAAGAAAGCTTCTGAAGAATGGCATATTCATAGTTCAAAGTGTTTTTAGTTTGTTATGTTTTGAATTTAGTGAAGTAAGACTAGAGGGGGAGGTGGGGGTGTATTAGAAAAATTATTAAAATATAAGGCTTACAGTTGTAATAAAGCCACCTTAGTGGCAAGTGTTTTCTTTCTGTCTTTTTCTAGATTCGCTTTTTAGTTTTAGTGAGTCATGTAATGTTTATCTGTTTGGGTGGTTTCTTCTCCAATCTCTATATATTTATAAGGAGATGAACCTCTTTGTAATTATTATCTTGTTAACTAATAGAATATAAAAATGTTGTGTTCTATTAATTTTTGCAATAGTTTTATGATTTGAGTGGAAAGATTATTCCATGAGCAAAATTTATGTTGAAAGATTGTTAAGATTTGGAGTAGGCATTTTCCTTTATTACCAAATTAAGAGGCAAGATGTAATGTCTCCATTTTTACCTTGTACTATTTTGTGAGTGTTGGCCAACTTTTGAGGTTTTTCAAAAATTTCTAGGTGAGTTGGGAGAGTTCCAACGTTCTTGGAGAGCTCAATTTAGGGTTTTCTTAGCATCCAGTGATGGTTTGGAGTTTAGTTGGCTTTCAAGTTTGTGGTGACGCTCTTTGTAGCATTGTGGGCCTTCTGGGTTGTTCTCCATAGTTCTTGGAGAACATTGCTATTTTTAGTAAGTGCCCGTTTTGGCACTCAACATCATTCTTCAACGTTAGTTTCTTATTGGTGTTCTCAATTTTGATTTTCGATGCCTTGGCGGTGCTTTCTGCTAAGTGGTTTGGATTATTTTAATATTTGCACTAAAGTTATAAAGTAATGATTTAATATTCACTTTAGTGTTAAATATTGTAAAGTGTTATTATATTTCCCCAAGTTGGACACCTAGGGAAAAGTGTATGGGGACTCAAGTTGTTTTAAAATTATAAATGGGGCCTTTTTGAGGGAAAATAAAATATTTGAATATTTAAAAAAAAGACTATTTTTCCCTCCAACTCTATATAAAGGGGTTTTGGCTCTCATTTCATTCATTCGAATGTGCACACATAACAGGATGTAGTCAGAGTGAACATTAAGTTCTTCCAGGAATTGATTTAGGATGAAAACCCTCATCAACCTTCACTAGTTTCGATGGTGCGAGATCCATCCTAGCTGTTTGGGTGTTTCACTCAGGAAACACATTGAATTTCAGGAAGTTTTGGATTTTTCCAGGGTTTCTAATATGAAGATTATGAGGTTTTCTGAAGTATGTATTTTGGTGTGGTTATCATTGTTTAGTTTCCAAAGGATTTGGTGTGTTTGAAAAATAGTTTACAAGTGCTATCTATACCTGGCTGTACCCTTCACATAGCAGGCCGTATCCCCTCAAAATGGACGCCTGGGCTGATATGTTGATTTCTGAGTTGTGGGTATCTTTCCTATGGCTTTTCGAGAGCTGGGCAACTCCTCTTGCAGAAATTTTGTGAGGTGAAAGGTTGCCATTTATTTTCTAAAGAAATCGCCCCTCTCTTGGCAGGCTGTACGGGTACTTGTGGAGTTCTTCATTGAGTTTGTTCCTATTTTGGCTTTCAACGTGGCTGCAATTCACCCATACAGTGGCGCCCTGCTCTGCTGGAGTGGTTGGAGGTGATAGGAGGCATTTTGGAGTTCAAGAAAGAGAGTTATGGATTAAATACCAAGTCACCCTGTGCATAATCAGCGCCTAGTTAGCTGTTACAGTTGGTATAAGGAGCATAAAACTCATTGGAGGTAGCAAATATGCAGTTTGGATTGATGTTGGCAGGTCTGAGTATGTATTGGTGTGCTGATTGATGTTTGGAGTGATTCATGAACTCATTGCTGCATTTGGAAAGCTTATTTTTAGAGCTGGTAACAGGATATTGCTTGGTTGCTGACTGATTGCGCTCAGAAATTACCTACAGTAAGATCTGTTTGATCTCCAAAGACAAATTCCTATGAGTCAATAGTGCTGGGCATGCTTTGTAAGGTGCTGGTGACATTTGGGAGTGTTCATGACACTGCTGGAGTGTTTGTTGAATGTTATCTGCTGTTAAAAATTAGTTATAGGTGTTAAATCAGACCCTGCAACCTCTCAGACAGTCCTTCAGACCTGCCTTATTTAGCTCATACTTCAAGTTGAGCTCCTTAACAACAGTTTCCTAGGATACTTTTCAGATTGGGGTGGTATTGGGGCCTTACACCATGCTATGGATGTGTAGAAGCCTCTAATGTCAAGATATTAAGGTGCTGGGTGATGCCAAAGTCCAAAAAGTTCTGTTATCAGCTACAGCAGTTACAACTCTCTGTCACTTTGTACTGAGGTACTTATTTATCATGTCTACACTTGATGCCATTTATGTATAAATCTCCTAAGACAAGTGTGATCATTCAATGAAGCGTGAACATTAGCTTGCAAAACTATATATCATTGTATCAATTATTATGACAGTCTGTTGTTTAATTGCAAACCATCTTAAAGCTATGACTGTGTTAAATGTTATTGGCATTATCATTTGTTTGGATTCGTTATGAGTCACATTGGTCAGAAAATCTCAAAAAAAAATTCCGGGGGTGTTCTTACACAAGAAAGGATTTAATAATCAAGAAGATTAGAAGAACAATGATGTGATCATCCTAGATTTTAGCTATCTAGGACAATCAGATAACAAAAGCAAGAGGCAACATCTTAGGATTTAGGGTTAGTAATGAGATAAATACTGATTTTACTGTAGACAATTCAACACCTCAAAGGGGATTGCTTGAAGAAGATTCATGATATACACAAAAATAGGCGAAGATGACTATGCTAGAAATAAAGGTGAGAGGTTTACCATATATATATATATGTATACATATGCAACAAGAATATATAAGACATGACTATGAGATATTGTTTTCATGGTGACACATGATTTGGATAATGATTGATATGTTGATTTAGAAGCAATGAAGCACATGGATTTCAACGGAGTGGTTTAAACTATTGAAGACAAAGAAGCATCATCATGAAATTTGAATGATTATGGTAGCAGATGACAATTTATATTAAGTGAAAGGAAATTGCACAATTCCCTTAAAAATTGGGAATGATGATGTTGCTAAAATATCTGATGTTTCTATGTGCCAAAAGTCTAGGGGAACCACTTTTTGGTTAGTTAGATGCCAAAATAAAGCTACAAGTTAGAGTGTGATGACAAACAATGTCTTATAAATAATGAATTAAATCACCAAAGAGTAGTTGCACAAGACATCAAGGAAGGGGATTTATATGAGTTTGTGGTAAAAGTGGTGCAGAGTATGGCTTAGGCAGACTGGGCATCTTTTAGAGTTTGATCTGTACAAGATTTTGAGGGACAAGTAAAAGTTTTAACCAGAGCCACTTTAAGTTGAAACAGCATTTTTACTTTCTTTTTTGAAATGATGAATTTAATAAATCAATGATGTTGCAAACTTTTAAGCCTCCAATTGTTCGGTGGTCCCTTTATATTTGATGTGGCTATCTTGCAGGGAAAAATAATAAATATCCTTCTCCTTCAGAAATATGGATTTATAATTATTAATAAATTGAGTATTTTACCCTCCCCTCCTAAAAAGAAAATTCCAAGGAGAACATGATCAGTCATTTCACCATAGGATCTTTAAGCTTTGCCATATTGTCATAAATCCAGAGAAATTGGAGATTTTTTGCAGTTCATGACCTCTTGAATTAGTCCCAATATCAATTTTTGAGTAGTACTTGTTAATAAGATTGCTACAATCTACCAGGTAATAAAATTTTTTAGAAACTTAGATTTCTGGGAATTCTATATACAATGTAATTTTATGAAATCAAAGCTTGATCTTATTTAGAAAATGAAACTAGATGTAATAGAGTTTAGCAGATACATTAAGACCACAGACTTGAACAACAGTTTTCATTGTCCTAAGTAGATTTTTCTGAAATTACTTTTCTTTAAATTTTGTCAATTTGTTAGAAATGTAATTTCCCTTAACAATATTTATGACGAATCTCAGAAAAATGGGAAGGTCGGGACTACATGTTTCAAAGGATAAGAGGTACAGGCATTTATGTTAGAATAAATAATAGCAACTTTAATTGAAGAGAGTGAATGCTTTTTCTTTGTTGATATTGTGGCATCATCAACTTGATCATAAACCATATTATCTTGCTGTGTTCTGAACATTTGTCATTTCCAGCGCAGGAGTGGGTTGACGTGCTTCTGAGGATGTACTTGCAATGGGCTAAAAAACAAGGTTATAAAACAAGAGTAGTTGAAAAATATTCTGGGGCTGAGGTAGGTATCAAGTCAACTATAGAATTCGAATGGCGCTTTGCTTATGGCTTATTGTCTGGAGAGAAGGGGACTCATCAGATTTTCAGGCAATCTTCTTCTAATGAAGGGCTTCTTGAACAGGTACTCTATCTCTTCTTTCCTTTTCTGCTTTCTCAACCTGAGATATATTTTCATGGATGGAAGAAATACATTTCCTATTGTTCTGTACATTAGTGAAATATAAGCATGTTCAAAGGGTTACTGCTTGTTTTGTGCTATGAAAGAGAACCACAATTGAAATTGAATTTGAACATAGTTGAACTTTGGGATATTAATCTGGAAAAATAACTACTAATTCCACTCATATGATTTGGCACTTTGAGTAGACAGTGATTCCTGATGGAATTTTCCAAGTGTATGCATTCGCATAATATAGCAATAAATAAGGACCATGAACAAATCCTGTGTGAAGTATTTATTATAGTTCTCAGTAACTTAAATAAGAAAGGATATCAATGAATTTGATAAACAAGGAATATTCAATTTTAAAGTGCCAGAAGATTTGAGAGGAAACAATTAAATGTGGTGTAAATTTGCATTCTTTTAGGGAAGGATCAAATTTGCATTTTTTGGAGGCTAGTATAAATTTTTTTCAAATGATACAAATATGATTCTCTTAGCCTATATTTTATAGATCCACAGTTCAATATAGCTTTGAACCATATCATCGGCTATTACTAATTGTCAGCGGCCCCAAAACACTATCAATTCCAATATTAAGATTTTTACCCACAAAAAGCATTGATCTAAAATTGGGAAATGTGTAATGTCCCCTTTTTGGGATAACCTTAAATCTGCCCTAATTTATCAATCCCAAGTGATCACCTTGGGTTTGGGAATGTTTATAGTGCGAGTAGAACCCTTATGCTGCTGCTTTCTGTTTATGATCAGATCTCAGAGAATATAATCCCCAGTCAGAATATATTCTGTCTTCTTTTATTCCTCTTCAGCCATGTGATGTAGAAGACCCTCTTCTTCAGCCAGCGATCATATATGATTAGTACTTATTCTTCTCTTTCTTTTCCCATTGATGCCTTTTTGGTCTTGCATTAATCTCCCTTTTATGGACTGGTCAAGAGTCTCTGATTTGGGTGTGTCCCTTGTTCATTCGTTGCTTCTTTTGGAACCAGTTCATAAGTATTAGTAATATGGGTCAGCTCCTTAAGCTTTTGTAATATTGATCAACTTAATCAAACTTAATTGCTGTGTAATGATTGTTGTGTTAGGAGCTGATTCATGAATCGGTATTTTCTATTTGGCATTTATTCATTTTATTTTATTTGTTTATTTGTTTATTTTATATATTTGTTTATTTGTTTATTTTATATTTCATATTCAGTCTATGAATTGGACTTGGTTCATTTGATAGTTAATGTCATTTATATTTGATAATTAATAACATTTATAATTGTTATGTAATCTTGGTCAGAATTAATATAGTGTCTATAATTATGTTTATTTTAATAATAATAGTTGTAATTATAATATTATCATTGGATAATTATAATTATATTTGATAATTGTAATTATAAAGATATTTTAGATTACATCTATTATTTTATTTTTTGATATTTTATTTATTTGTATTTTTTTTAATTATATCGTATTTTAATACTAAAGTATGATAGTTATTATCTTATTTCAATCTTTTGGGGGGGGGGGATATGACAGTCCTCCCCTCCTAAATTTGCTTGTCCTCAAGCAAAAACCATTTTAACTAAAACCTTTCTTTAATGTCGTAAACATCACTTAACTTTAAAGTAAGAACATATATACCAAGATGAGATTTAGAAGTATGTCATATACCTACATGATGTTTTATGAAGAGGTTTTCCATTTATTTGACAAGGAAACCCCAGGGATTTTAGGGCATATTACAATTCTCATTAGGGGGATTAGTCATCCATAAAGCTCTAGTTGTTTATGGTCTTTTTTGCTTTTGAGATCTCCTTCATTGTACTTGACTTTCTTGTTTGGATTTCCTTCTGCTTCTTCCTCGGACATTGCCTCTATATTACATATTCAGCTTCCTTTTCCACATGTGTCTTGGTTCCCATTTTTCTTGGCATCTATAACAAAGATCTCTCCTTTTTAGGTCACTTCGGTTACAAACATGTCCCGCCTTCCATTCCCCTTTGCATTTATGACATGTTTTCATCTCTCTACCTTCATCTTGTTTACAAATATGACCCTGTTCCCACTTTTCTTTACATTCATAACATAGTCCTTTCCTTTGAAGCTCTTCTCGGCTGTTATGAGAAAGGAGTGTTCTTTTGTGCTTCTCCTCCCCATAGAAGTGTTTGTCTTTTGCTGTTGTTCTACTTGAAGAGGATTTTCCTCTTGTTTGGGCGGTATCCAGTCGAGTGGCCTTGAGGATTGCCTCTTGAAGTGTGGAGGGATCTAGGGTGCTCACTAGGCCACGAGTGGCATCCGACAACCCTTCTATAAAAAGGTAAGTGAGTCTCCTCGGATATACTCGGGACCATGATTGCTAGTCTTTGGAATTCGGAAATGCACTCCTCAAGGGTCCCTCTTTGTCTTATTTTGGTTAGCTCCCTAAAGTATTTTTGGGGATGAGTTTGGTCAAACCTTTCAATGAGTCTTTTCTTGAAGATTTCATAGGCCTTGATATTTTTGCGATCTTGGGTAATTAGGCCATGATGCCACCAGTCATGCACCCCCCCTTCTAGATGTAGTATTGCGAATGTAATGGCATCTTTCTCTGTCATGGGGCAAAGAGTTAGGTAGGTTTCTAGTTTTTGTATCCATGCATGGGCTGTAATTTTTCCCAACCCAGCAAAGTTAAGGATGGATAGTTTTCCTATTTTGCTTTGTATATCTTTGTTTGGGCGATTGTTTCTACCCCTATGGTCATTTTTTGTTGCAACTTCACAATATGTTGTGAAGGGGATACTTTTTCGGACTTAAGGATCAAGTCCTGCATATTCTAAGGCAAGTTCACGTACATTTGGATTGTTAGTTCTTTCATTTTCCCCTGAAGAACTCTCTTCGGCCAAGAAATGGGGTCCATTAGTACTCGGGATTGATCCCATTGTAGTGTTATGATTACTTTCAGATTGGCTAGGGGTGCTTTCCCTTTCATGTCTCATGCTAAGGTTGTTGTTTATGTTTTGGAAGGCTTGGAGCATGGCCTGATTTGTTTGTTCATTCTTTTCCATGAATGCTCTCAATTCCTGCTCCATAGTCCTCTTCCTTTCTCTTTCTAGGGCCCTTAAAGTTCGTTGGCTTGGTTGCATCAACTATTATCCCTCAGGCTGGCAGGATGGTGCTTTGATACCACTTGTAATGTCCCCTTTTTGGGATAACCCTAAATCTGCCCTAATTTATCAATCCCAAGTGATCACCTTGGGTTTGGGAATGTTTATAGTGCGAGTAGAACCCTTATGCTGCTGCTGTCTGTTTATGATCAGATCTCAGAGAATATAATCCCCAGTCAGAATATATTCTTTCTTTTATTCCTCTTCCAGCCACGTGATGTAGAAGACCTTCTTCTTCAGCCAGTGATCATATATGATTAGTACTTATTCTTCTCTTTCTTTTCCCATTGATGCCTTTTTGGTCTTGCATTAATCTCCCTTTTATGGACCGGTCAAGAGTCTCTGATTTGGGTGTGTCCCTTGTTCATTCGTTGCTTCTTTTGGAACCGGTTCATAAGTATTAGTAATATGGGTCGGCTCCTTAAGCTTTTGTAATATTGATCAACTTAATCAAACTTAATTATTGTGTTAGGAGTCGATTCATGAACTGGTATTTTCTATTTGGCATTTATTCATTTTATTTTATTTGTTTATTTTATATTTTATATATTTTATGTTTGTTTATTTTATATTTCATATTCAGTCTATGAATTGGACTTGGTTCATTTGATGGTTAATGCCATTTATATTTGATAATTAATAACATTTATAATTGTTATGTAATCTTGGTCAGAATTAATATAGTGTCTATAATTGTAAGAGACTAGGTGTCTCTCAACCCTGACTATTGATGGCGAATGCAAATTTTTGTTTGTTTTTTTGTTGTTTTGATTTTTTTGTGGTTTTTGCAAATAAAAGAGATGGTACGATTTTGCATAAATTGCTTCTAAAATTTATGATAAATTCAAGAATGCGAATTTGAAGTAAATGAACTCATAAATTGGTGCTAGAAGACCCTATTTATCTTGCAAATCAATTACAATAATAAATCTATGATGTGTGAGCCAAAAGGTAAGCATGCATAGGAAAAAAAAGCAACTTTTAATTGAGTAAGAAACCTGGTATTTTATTGCAGTGATCTGATAACCAGCTGTAGCATCTAATGTGCACAATAGATAAAGATTTCCAGCTCCAAATTGATCACAAAGGCCTCCAAGGAATTGTGCGACCTCAATGGAAGAGAAAATGCAACAAAAAGCAAGGCATTTCAAGCTTAAAATCCACACGCCTTCCAGCTGAAAGAGTACGGCTATGGCAGCAAACAAAGAGGCCGTACGGCTGAGAAGAGAGATGCCAGAATACTGAAACAAAAAGATACAAATCGATTCCTTGCTTTGATGAATACGTTTTTCTCAAAACACCTTTCTGATTCTTCCTCTGTAAGCACAAATATGACTTTTGAATAAAGTCACCTTGATGGACAAGCTTCAACTGGTATTTCACAGCCTCAGTATGTTTGATTTTGAAGAGGGAACGTTCTCCAAAATCCAATGATGAGTGAATTTGCAGAAACCCTTGTTTCACAAACTCCAATGTTCTCAGAGAGAATAAAAGACAAATTAGAATAATCATCAATAATGAGTTCGATTTGTCTTTGGTAAAATATATACCTTTTCTCAAAAATTCGACCCCTTCTCAAAAAGCAATTTAAATGCATTTAATAATATAAATTCGCTCCTCTTTGATTTAGGCATTTTAATTAATAAATGGCGTCCATATCAAGTGAGTAATAAATACTCATTTAATAATAATAATGCTCCTTTATTATACAGTATTAAATACTTTATAATTTTCCATTAATAATTAATACTTTAATATTTCATTAAAGTGACTTTATATTATAAAGTCAAATTAATAATAATTTAATAATTATCAAATGCTCTCGTATTCACTGTTTGCTCATCAAATCGTCAAACTGGGTCGAAACTGAGATGACCAACTGAACCGTCGAAACTGAGATGACCAACTGAACCAGGTGCCCTGCCAGAAATAGTAACCCCTGTCTGCCTGACTTACTATAAATAGTAAGTGCCTGAATATCACTCTGTAAGTCTCTGCAAAGGCCCAAACCTGAATCAATCGATGGAGTAATGTCCCACAATGCAAGGTAATTGCCAAGAGCAACCCTCTAATCACATCTGTTAGCCTACGAGGGTCTGAATGATAGGCTAACCCTTGAATCACCTGAACTGCCTAGGAAGGGGACATTACAATAATTATGTGTATTTTAATAATAATATTTGTAATTCTAATATTATCATTGGATAATTCTAATTATATTTGATAATTGTAATTATAAAGATATTTTAGATTACATCTATTATTTTATTTTTTGATATTTTATTTATTTGTATTTTTTTTTAATTATATCGTATTTTAATACTAAAGTATGATAGTTATTATCTTATTTCAATCTTGGGGGGGGATATGACAAAATGTTGATATGTCTTTTGACACACCAACTTGGGGAGCAAGTGGATGCTCATTTTAAAGGGATTTTACTTCCTTAAGTTTGTAGATTTGTTCTTATAGGTTTGGTTTGTTCACTAGAATCTCCTAATTCACACTCCACAAGAGGATTCTAGTTATATTTGGGTTGTATGGACAAGTGGATATCCTACTTGCATTACTCCTTTGGACTACCACCCTAGATTAATTTTTTGAAGTAAGATTAGAGCTCTGTTCAAAGAAAACAATAAACTATAACAATATCGTTGAATGCTTTTTTGAGAAGCTCAAAATGACATTGAAAAGAAACTTTTAGTCTAAGCCTACTCTAATTCTAATCCAACTAATGTTTAAGAGAAAATTCAAACTAGAGGAAGTGTAGTGCCCCAAGCTTTCGCCTAAGATATTAAATGACAAAAATTGGACAAATAACTCTTTTGTGACACAAATGCACAATGCACACCTATGTGCTCAAGGTGCTGTGAGAACGTGATTGTCCATCTAGCGCTCATGCCAATGCACCAAGAATGGTGATATAAGCATAAGATTTGCTACAACACGGGCCAAAATCACTATGTTTGACTCAAACAAGAAGATTTGGTGGAGAGTCAAGGTTCCCATATCAATTTACAAGCCCCTGTGACTTTCTTATCAAGCCATTCTCTTGGCATCTTGGGATTCAAGAAAGCAAGAACAAATCTGCACTAGCTTGGACTTTGGGGTTTGATGTGCACAAGCTTGAACTTCGGGGTCCAGTTGCACCTAGCTCAGACTTTTGGATCCAATTTGCACAATCTTGGTCTTTAAACCCAACCTACCTTGGCTTGAACTTTAGTTGTCGATGCATGACTAGCAACATGCAATACGTGAATCCTATGCCAAATGCCAAACTCCCACAAGTAGGTATCCAACGCTTCAGATTCCAATAGACAATTTGCACATGTAGATCCAATTTCAAGAGACCAACCTTGAACCTTTTTGATTTACCACTTTAGAATTTGGACTTTGAAGTCCAATTTGCAATTTTTATTTTGGATTTTGGAGTTTGATTTACATATTGCACAACGTGACAATTTTGGAGCCAATTTTGACTTTGACATACTCTTGCATTGGACTTCAGAGGTTGATTTACATCATGTATTTGGGACTTTGCATAGTGTATGATGTGTTGACATTTCTTTTCACAATGGGTGCTTGTGATATCATAACATATGTCTGATTTACATCATGTTGATTTACATCTTGTATGATGTGTTGACATTTCATGTGTATACACTTATGGTGTTGGTTACACCTTCATGTGTGCTTACTTGTGTATGCATTGACTAGTGACTATATATCTCTCATGTATACTTGCTTGGAATCACTTTGTATATAATGTAGTAGTATGTGTATATTCAACCCCCATGTTTGGTGTGTGTGTTGTTGGACTACCAAATCAATTGCTTACTAGTTTAGTGACATAGAACATTTCTTTTCACAATGGGGCAAGACAGGAAACATATATATTTTGCATGTAATAATAATACAATTTTCTGATTTAAACATATGTTCAATTATTTTACATGATGATATTAATACATTGTGAAACAGATAAAACTATAATTAATCCATCACATGCATAAAATTCATTTCGTTAACACAATAAAATTATGAAAAATGATTAAATAAAACTAGTCACAGGAGTAAAACAAAGTCAAACTATAGAACATATGTACCAATCAGACATATGTTATGAAATCACAAGCACCCATTGGATATGCAATCCAATGTACAAAATGGAAGTAGGGTTGTCGTAGGTACCAGCAATGGAGTGCCATCATGATTATCAACCATGTGGAAGTTCACGAGCATGGCCCCATACCCATGGAGGTCCTCAACAATATTGACATTGGAATGTATGCCCATCCCAATATCCATGATCAACTTTGCTTAACATACAAGCGGATGGGTATGAGAGTCTACTCCATTCCAGCTTAGAGCCCTCACATCCAAAGTTAACATAGTCAAATACACATAAAGGTATGGCATGGAAAACATGACACCCACATAGGTCCAAAAGATTCACCATTCTATTTCCCTTCCCACAAAATACAATGCATCCTTGAATACAGAATTTCAAGTTCTAGTTTTCATCAACATTACAGTCTTCAGCAAAGCAATGGAGGAAGCTCAAACCCCACCCAAAATTCAAATTTCAAGTCTAATAATTCTAAGCATACCCTTTTGAAGCTCAGAGCACAAGAAACGCTCTTTTCAAATCACATAAAAAAATTGGGAAATTTTTTGCATGGTTTTGGCACAAAATGCAAAAATCCCAAAATAACACAATGGGGATTGTTAAATTAACAAATCTCCCATGTAATCTTTTATACAAAATAAAATGCCAAATACAACCCCTCACAAAACATACTCTCACCAAAGGGCGAATTTCTTGCTGCTGTTCCACTACAGCTCAATGATCCTTCCTTCCTCAACACAATGCCAAACAACAAAACCAGCTGCCCCAAATTCCTATACCCAGCCAAAGGGGAGAAGAGAGGAAAAAGTGTAGGCAAGAAGCCCTAAAATTTCCAACACCCAAACATATGCAGTCCTCCCAATTTTCCCATGCCCCACTATCCTGTCTTTTCTTTTTCTTTATTCAAATTTACTTTTCACAAAAGCCCCTTTCTCCTTTTCACACCCAAATCAAATAAAATACAAGATATTTCATAAAAATGAACTTTTTGCATTCTTTTAACAATACACACATGTTTACATTTATTTTCACAATGGGGCAAGACAGGAAACATATATATTTTGCATGAAATAATAATACAATTTTCTGATTTAAACATATGTCCAATTATTTTACATGATGATATTAAATACATTGTGAAACAGATAAAACTATAATTTAATCCATCACAAGCATAAAATTCATTTCGTTACTACACTAATAAAATTATGAAAATTGATTAAATAAAACTAGTCACAGGAGTAAAACAAACTATAGAACATGCAAGTATATTTTATGGGTTTTCCATATGACTCAGGAATCCAGAATCAACCAATTCAGATTTAAGCTCACTGGATCACACTGTACACATCTTGTAGCTCAAAGTTGAGCAAGACGAGAAATAAAATATAACACTTTTACCCAAGTATTAACAATGCTGAACTCAATGACAATATACAATTATACTGATACATAATCTGATAATCACATATCATAGTAAAACTAAAACACTACAGAGCCCAAGCATAAAGCAAACCACACATAAGAAGCTAGTTACAATAATCCACACTTTGATGACAATCCACAAAAACATCATTGACAAGTATGATAGTAGTACCAAAACACGTGAGTCCAAACATATACAAATCCATACATATACATATAAACAAAAAGTACATGGTCCATACACCTCGATGACAATGCAAGATTTCATCATCGATGACTACAATATAGTATCAAAATCCAAAATACATAATGAGCAATAGGAAGAGGCACATATGCCTAGGGCCTTATGGAAGTGTAGGGAGAAAGAAAGAAATGAGCTTGTTAATTTGCAATGACGATCTCCAATTTCCAAATATTATGAGAAACCTACCCAGACCACTCAAACCATGACCAACCTTAGCACAACTTGAGAGCAATAATACTGCACTCTTCAAAGGTAAACAAACAATACAGTAAGATTCTGACCACCATATTAATGTGCATATTGTAGCTCACAACAATCATTCAAAAGACACAATATTTTTTACTCAAAAAATCCTATCCAATTGTTTACTTATAACTTTTCATATACACTACAGAAGTTGACATTCTCAAATTAATAAAACCCAAATTGGAAAATTTGAAAACAAAAAAACACAGCTACTATATGAACTTGACAAGCATATGTTTTCCAACTCTTTGTAAAGTAACACATTTGAGTGTTGAAGATCGTGGCAGCTTCAGGCAAATACCTTCCAGCCCAGAATGCATGAAGATAATAATTAAATGTGGCCGTTGTCTATTTAATTATTATATGCGTCTTAATGAAGAGTCATTCCCTTTGATAAACTATGCATTTAATAAAGAGATGCGAATTGTGATGAGCCCTGCTGGCTCTCAACTCAAACCCCCAATTTTTCTTAAGTCTTTTAGTGTTATTTAGTTTTTTAGAGAAAGTTTAATAGACAGAAGAGAAGGGGCGCACAGCATAAATGCATATAAAATGTAAATTTGAGTTATTTCAGGCGAATTGACAATACAAAAGATAATAAATATGCTCAACAATGGATTTAGAACTCATAAACATACCCGGAAGTGTCCAGATTATTTATTTAAGAAAGTAGTCCAGTTTGCCAGCCAAGATGGTGAAAAACTGACCAAATCTGGTGTAGAAAGCTATAGAATGCGAAATCCAGCCTGAAAACGGTGGCAGATGAAGAGTACAAGCCAAACGCCTAAAATGATGAAGAGAAACCCTCAGAAAAGAAGGCGTTTCTCCATGAAATGCCCAAACGCCTTGTACAAGAGCCACGCACTTCACTGCAAACAACCTGAATTCTCACTTAGAAGGTACGGCCAAGAAGTATGATGTCTACAAGATGAAATGAAGGCGCCATCTCCCAAAACCCTTTGAAACTGATGAAGAAATCCAATAGGAAACACAGCTCAAGCCCAGTAGAACCTCTGTATGAAGCTCTCACAAATTGCACAAATTCCGCTTATCTCTCACAGCCTCAAAAGTGCTCAACACTGAAGAGTTATCGTTCTTCAATGGAAAAATAGTTCAAACCCTGATCACAGGAGAATGCACAGGAAATAGCACAAGGCAAAGTTGAAATTGTCAAAAGATGAGTTTCTCATTGCCAGAAATGCCCTTTTATGCAAAGGCACGAATCCCAAGAAAATATGCCACTTTTGGATATTAAAATCTTTTAAATAATATTTAATTCATTTCAATAGTATATGAATTACATACTTGGGCGCACTTTATTCATTTAAGTGATTTAAAATATTAAATCACTTTTAGAGAATATTTAAGTGATTTAAAAAAATATAAAGTCAATTTGACTTTATAATTAAATATTAAATCAATTAATATTTAAATCACTGAAAAACCCATAACTCACTCAAAACACCATATAATCCTGTGCCGTCAGAAGCTGTCGACTCCTGCACTGCCAACGCCTGCTGTGAACCAGTCACTGGGCTCTGAAAACCAGAACGATCAAACTCTCCGTAGTAGCAACACCACCCACCCTCTAACCAATCTAGCTAGCCCACAAGGGTCCAAGAAATAGGCTAACCATCGCGAAAACAAGATCACATTGAAAAGGGGACATACCATTTCTCCCCTCAAATTGTTTGTCCTCAAGCAACTTCAATAGTAATCCACACCACTCCACCAGATCCCAAGGGTAGTGTCGTGAAATGTCCCTACTGTCATCAACTGTCTCTTGTAACTCCCAAATCTGATCAGCTGGATCATCATGCTGTACCCTGTCAATCTCAACACCATCTGTCACAGGAGAGAGGAACTCATAAGAGAGCAAGTCAAACCGCTAACAACACCTGCTCCCTAAAACTGCACGAGATATGCTATCATCCAACATGTCTAACACGTGCATCCCAGAATTGTGCATCCGAAACAGGTCATGTACATGATGATTGAAAGTGAAACTGTGTAGATTCCTGATCATGCACACACTGGGAATCTCCTCAACGAGCTCTGTCTAAAATCTCGATGCACTGACGGAATCTCCGATACTATGATCAAAGCTCACACCTAAATCAGAGTCAAGAGTAGAATCAACATCCACCTCAAAGAGCGGATTATCACAAGAAGATGTAGCATCCACCTCATAAAGAGGATTTTGTACAAATTGAGCCTCATAACTGTACTGATCCCAATCAAACACCTCTGATTCCATGGGACTAGAAGCAAAATGATAGTCCTCCTGAGGCTGAATCATCTCATGCTCCTCCTCCACTAGAATCTCCTGTTCTATCTTCTCACTTTTTGCATTGACGAGAATGATAGATCG
>VDFB02278488.1:0-13157 GCA_007258455.2 Sequoia sempervirens
TTTGTGGTTAGTAAATTTTTCAATAAACATAAATAATTTGAGAACTAGATTGGAATTCATCGATTTCTGCCATTTCCTTGTCTCTTGAGTGGCATTCTCAACGTATTTTCATTATTCTATGAACATAAATAATTTTAGAACTAGATTGGAATCCTTGTTTTATAATAATGTTTACATCCATCTCTGCCTTTACCTTGTCTCTTGAGTGGCATTCTTTAACATATTTTTCAAAGCAAGAGCTGTAGGTGGATTTTTGATGTACCGAAAGCACTGGAATAGAATAGAATTGGAGAATGGCTTAGTGGTTGGTTTGTTGCTTTGGAAAGAGGAAAGGTGAACCTGCAAAAGTTTGTTAGGAAAGTCTTCAAAGTGGAAAAAGGATCGGCTTAGGGAATGGAGTGAATGTTTAAGATTAGACTATCTTCCTCTGTGTGCTCTTGGACTTGTATGTGAATAGAAACTTCTAAGACAGCTACTAGAGAACTGTTTCTCGGAATTGTTTCTATGACTAAAAATTCCATTTTAGGGAGAAATATATCCAAATATACGCAAATTAAAAATTTCTAGCATTTTGACAAATACTAAATTGTTCAGTGTTCAGATCTCAATTTCAGAGAATTTCCACTACAGTTCAACGTCTTAAAAGAAAAGAGCCATTAGAGGAACCAAAGGAATTTTTAAGTACATAGAATATATATACTTAAAAAAAAATTAAATGTGTTTTTCCCCTTCCTGATACACGTATATCAAGTGACTGATCGATCCTAGTGTAAATGTAATGATGTTTAAGGTAATACAGCTATGAGATGTTGAAAAAAAATCTGGAAACTTCTTACTGTAATATCTCACTAATGCTCTTAATTAATCTCCTGCCAATTAAAGCTCCTACTTTCTTTTTAAATCCACTGTCGGATCAAATGTATGTCAATGTGTGCAGCTAAGCTTCAGTTAAAGCAATTTGCCCGTCCACTCCATCAGACGGTATATAATCTGACCTGCTCTTGCTGGACATTGAACGGTAAGCAAACTTGCACAGTTGTATTTTCTGAAGTTAACTACCTACTCTTTTCCCAGTGACATTGAATGACATGTACGTGAAAGCGAACTTTCTATTCATTATTTGTATCGTGGGATATTTAAAGTCTGCACTTGTTTGTTACTGTAAAAAGCTTATGCTAGTTATGCTCTAACAGTGAATATAATAGAGAATTAGTTTCGGATCAAAATGACCACTCTTAGACTTAGTTGGCATTGAAGGTTGCCTGACTGATTTAGCATAGAACTTGGGTGATTTTTTAAGAACTTATAGAATACTCTCTAAAATTGTTTATCCCTTATCTAAAAAGATCTCAAATATATGAAGGAAGCATACATTCTAATTGCCATTAAATTTTTGTAGGATTGTTTGAGGAATAATTAGTGAGGCCGACCCTTTAAAAATATTTAATTTGTGTAGAAAATATATAATAAAAAAAAATTAATTAGTTTTTATAATTAGAGTTTAATGTGTTTATGTGGGATGTTGTACAAAGAAATTATATGAATGGTAAAATGTAGTGTTTATTTATTTTTAATTGAGTGGTCATATGTGAGCTAATTTTGTTTAGTAATCTTTGTTTATGCAAAATTCAAAGGGAAATGTACTAAAGGAGGGAAGGAAGTATGCATAGTCATGTGATTTTTTTTCATTATGAGATTGTGATGGTAAAAATCAAGCAACAAATTTTGTTAAGTAGTTGCATAAGACCACTTTGTTATATGCATAGTATCTTAGACTATTTCCCCTTACAAACTCTTTTGATATGAGATTAAAAGTCACTCAAAGAGACAATTTGAAAGTTTGAAAATGTAGAAATCGATAAACAAAAAAATGTTTATAGTTTTTGGATTAAAACTTGAAAATTGGTTTACACGGGTGACTTTCTAGAGGTTGCTAAATAAAATTTATTGAGAGATAGTTGTATTGATGGAGATTTTTTCAACATAAAATAAAATAAAATATTAAAACAACAATTTATTATAATGTAGGTCTACCACTCTTAAAAAGAGCCCTAATGCACCAATTCTAAAAAATATACAATTAGCAAGAGAGGAAAAACCCTCCCAACCCCATAGAGACATAAGCACTTGTTCTCATGAAGATTGTACATGCTCTGCATATTAGAAATAATGTTTACCTTTATGTTAAAAAATTGAACCAGCAAGACAACAAGTTAAAAACAAAAATTAATATTAAAGTTAATTATAGTTGAATAAACAAGAAGAACACCACTAGAACCAACACACCAACATGAATCAAGAATTTGAAGAGGCATTGAAGTCAACTTTCACAAAAACACTAAAGTCTTTGCTCAAGTCCCCAATAGGACAATCTTGATTATTTTTTATATCAACTTTTAATGCCATTTTATTTAGAAGTTAATTTAGCCAAAAAATCAATAACTTAATTTTCTTTCCTTCTAGTATGGTTCCTCTTAACAATATTGAAGCCACGCATGGGGATGCCTTTTTTACATTTGTTTAACTACCACTCTTGAAAGTGAGGAATATTTTCTTTTATAATGTTCAACCAAGATTTTAAAACTAGATTCCAAAATAATATTGGTACGATTTTTTAGCTTAGCTTTTAAAAGATCTTGGCGAATGACCATAGCCTCAACAAAAAATATTAGAACCAACATCAAGCCTACTAGCAAACTAGAACTTAAACTTGCTATTATGGTCATAACAAACACCTTCTATACCAACATTTTTAAAATTATCATTTGAATCTCTAATATTAATTTGAACCAAGCCAAGAGGACATTCCTATTTATTAAGTTGATATTCATAATGATTATTGTTGGAGGAAGTAGGAGAGGAAGAAACCACATGAATACCAAGACTCATCAAAACTTGAAGTTCCCACTAGAATTTTCTTGATAATATTGAATCTAAACTTGATAGGTTTCTTTTAGATTGGCTAAAGTTCTACCCTAAACTTGGCTTAATGCCTAGTACCATTAAAAATCTTTTGATTGTATTCCAACCAAATATTCTAATAGCTCGACAAGGACTAAATAGATAAAGGGTTTTTACATTCAAAAAGTGTTGTGGCTAATTCACAAGATAGTCTTGGATAGAATCATGACTATTTCATGAAGTTCCTAATAAATCACAACATAAATGATGAAGGAAAGAGGAAAAATGGTAGGCTAAAAGATTATGTCTTCCAAACTCTTAATCTTGAAGGCAAAGGATACATTTATTTAGACCAACAACCTTGCACATTCAAAGATTATCATGATGAATAAATTTATCTTAAGTTGCAAGCCGCATGAAAGCATTCACCTTTGGCCAACATATGGGATGCTAGATTGTTTTCTAAAGCTTGGAGTTCTTAATTTTTAGGTTTTCTACCAAAAGAGTTTTATAATTAATACAACCTTTTAAACCCCATCCAAGGAAATCAAGATTTCTATCTAAAGAGAGCTTTTGGGAAGCCAAAATATAAGCTAATTAGCTAATGAGAAGAGGGACTTGTTGACCTAGCCAAAGATCTTTAGGTTTCCATTCCTAAATCTTCACACCATCTTGCATGATCACATACCAAAAATTAGAAACATAACTCCAACCAACTTCAAAACATTCATATTTTAATTAAAATAGATTAGATAATTCCACACAAAGAGAACTATGTTTGTTCCACACATCACATAAAAGAGCAAGGTCACTCTTCTCCACAATCCAAAAATGCTAACTTATAAGACTACTCCCCGATTTCATTATTTTCCATATCTAAGAACCCCTACCAAGGGTCAACATCCTAGGAACAAAATAATGATTCTCTAGATTCATATAAGTGATCTTAAGAATGATCCCCCATAAAGTCAACTTCTCCACACACCATCTCTAATATAATTTGGTAGGAAAAGCTATATTGTTAAAGAGGGAAGATCTCATATCTAAATCACCTCTCTCTTTAGGTTGACAAATTTTATCTTAGTTGACCAAATGTCATTTCTTTTTCTTCAAATTTCTCTTTTAAGGAAACTTTCTCATCTCTCAGTCCAAATCATGAAGGATGCCTTTTGGAGCCACAAGAGTCATAAATATATAAATCGGTAGAGCTTAAATCACAACTTTTAAGGACAATATAACTAGTCAAAAAGAAGTATTTATGTGTCTAATGATTGATTTGATGCTAAATAGAATCCAACATAATATTTTGGTATTTTTCCAAGGCAAGTAAGAGAAATAGGGATACCCAAATATTTGAAAGGAGGAGAAGCAACCTAGAAATGAAGAATGTTAGTAATCTATTCTTAAAGATGAGAGTCTTTATGGAAGAATAAAACTTGAGACTTTTTTTTTTCATTCAAGAGTTGACCACACACATTGATATAAATGATTAGAGCTCACATAAGAGCAATAGCTTCCTTAAAAGTGATATTGTCTATCAAACAAGTGTCATCCACAAACTGAAGATGGGAAAGTGGATCCAGACCTTCCACAATGTGAAAGCTAGAGAAATAGCTAAAATACTTGAGGTGCTTTAAAAAAATGCCAAGTCCTTTTGCCAAAATGAGAGAGTAAAGTAGAGAGGATCTCCTTGATGTAGGCCTCTTTTTTAATGAAACATAATAGAAGGATAACCATTTACAATCACGAAAAAGGAAGGAGAGTAATAACAAGGCACAACCCATTGAATCAACCTTGTCATAAGCCCTAGAAAGATCAAGCTTCATGAACCTGTAACTTTTTTTTTTTATTGGTGATAATATTTTATTTTATTTATGATAAAAAAAATTTAAAAAGCTCCAAATAAAAAGTCCTTCCAGCACCATCACATCATGTCTGCTAAAACAATATAATAACCTACGAAGCAAAAAGCCCTACCACATCCGCCTGAAAACTATCCAACCAACTACTATTCATACCCCAGCTAATTGCAGTATCGAAAACCAAAAACAAGGCTTAACCCTAAAAGCATATACAACAACATCTAGCTTAAACATAGTAAACTATTCAAAAAATGAGCATTGTGTTTATGCAGAAGTTCTAGAAGTGTTTCCCAAATGCAAAGGGCATAATTTCGTGAGTGGCTTCACCTTCTTTCTTGGATGCAAACCCTTCTTCTCACACAACTCCTCTTTGGTGATGGCTTTGAGTCCTGCTATGATCTCCTCAGTCTCCATTAATTTGATGCACAGTTTCAATGCATGCCACCCCTGTTCCACACCCTCTCTCCACATGGATTTGGTTCTTCCTTCTGGCCACCTAATGAAAGGGTGATTTATCTTTGCTACTTCCGGGTCCACACCTTCCATGCCTTCGCTCACATCAAAGCCTTGTCCTGGTATAGCCCATTCCACAATACTCTCCATGTTCACTAAGAAATCCCTATGCACCAATGCTTTCATCACTTTCCTTACAACCTCCATCGACTCTCCTAAGTCCAACCCCCACGCCATGATCAGAGAGTATATATCCATATTAGTTTGATATTTGTGCTTTAAATCTTCGAAGCCATTGCCCAAAATGATTTGCACAGATTGCACCACCCTCACATCCTTGTATAGGAACAAACCATGCAGTCTCTTCACCATCACTTTTCCAACAAAAGGATCCAATTTCCTCACTTTTAGAGTGAAGTTGGCCTCCATTTCTTCTCTGGTACATTAGCCACTAGACTCCTTCACACTGCCATCCTAACACTCTCCTTACTCCCACAAACCAAGAAGCATCGAAGGAAATGCAAGGAAAATCTTCAATACATAGCAAGTTTCCGACCATCACCATTAATGTCGAATATACGTCTAGTTTCGGCAACAAAACCTTCATCAATGCTTCATGTCCTTCAAGAATTTTGAAAAAAATTCCTCTACTTACTAACTAACACCAACTTGCATTAAATGCAACAGACAAAAATTACTCCAAAGAAAACTCTCTAAAATCTTCAATTATGAATTCATCCACCTTTGCAAATGTTAAAGCCCATTTCAAGAGGTATTTGCTTCCATATTCCCAGTTCTCCTAACATGACTAATCTTATAATCCTAAAAAAGAGCTAATTCTTCAATAATTTTCCTAATCACTCCCTGCAAATTCCAAGCATCAATTCCTCCTTTTATTATTGCTTGGATGATTATCAAGGAATCACCCTCCACATGAATCCTTGTGGCCCCTAACTTCCTGACTAACTTAATTGCCATTAAAGTTGCTGCTGCTTCAGCGACATTATTGGATCCTTTAGTCTCATTGCCCCAATGGCCAACACATTCCCATCCCAATCTTGAACAATGCTACCAGCCCCTGATGGTCCTAGATTTCCTTTTGATGCCCCATCAAAGTTTACCTTCCCCATCAAAGTTTACCTTCCACCATCCTTCCATTGGTTTCTCCCATTTTTCCACCTCTAAAGATGAATTAGTCGGATTAACCCAACCAATCCCCTTAACGGGCCTTAGTCGAATTCCAGGCCAAATGGCCTAAATACGCTTATCCTCCAAAGTAAAGGGGGTCTTTGGATTATAAAAAGTTGAGGTTGCTACTCCTACTACTTCCTCCAAAGAATGATTGATTATGTACTTTAATCTATCCAAGCACTCACCTTTTTCTAGGAAATTTTTTCGATTCCTCTCTTTCCAGACTTCCCAAATTACTATAGAGGTGCTTACCTTCCATACACTTGAGAAGGTTGATTTCAACTTCCGCATCGACCACCCTTCAAAAACTTTCTTTCGAGTATCAGGTAGTGGTTCGTGCCATCCTAAAGACTTCAGTAACATATCCCAACATGATGCAACCATTCTACAATGAAGCAAAAGATGATCAATTGTTTCCTCCACTTTTTCACACATAACACATCTTGAGGGCCCACTTAAACCCATACGCCTTCTTCTTTCAATTGTTAAAATTCACCCACTAACTGCCAAACAAGCAAAAGTTTCGCTTTAGGTAGGCACTCCTTTCCCCGAAATAAATCAACCAGCCACACTTCACCCCTTTCACCAACATCCAAAAGATAGTAACCCAATTTAACTGAATATTTTCCATCCACAACTCCACACCAAACTACTTTATCTTCAAAGTTTGTCCTCACAATTTTACAGGTGCTTAGAATCTCTTGCATGGTATCACACTGCATCTCTGATAAATTAACATTTTTGAGAGATTTCCATCTCCAATCTCCTCCTAGACCATCATCTTTGAACTTTAGATAATCATTGACCTTTTCACCCCAATGCTCAATGAACTAGTTTCAAATTTCGAAGAGGTTTTCATTTTCTTGCAACACTAGGAAGCCAACTCACGAATCCTCCCAAAATTTCTCCCTCATACCATTTCCAATCTACCATGTCACATGATCAATAACTACTTGCCTACAAGAAATGATAAAATTCCATATGGCAGAACTAGTTGGGGGATTCCGCATGGTTAGGATCCTATTATCTTCCATTGAATCTAGATATTTAGCTTTTAAGATCGTACCCACAACTGAGAGGGTTGAGAATAGATATTCCAAACTAGTTTTGTGCCCAAAGCTTCATTCATTAAGTTCCAATCTCTCAGACCAGCCCCACCCACATCCTTTGAGTTACAAATCTTTTCCCATGAAAGAAGAGGGATTTTATCCTGCTCATTTGCACCATTCAAGAAAAAAATTTGCATCCTTTGACCTATTACCTTTATAACCTTCTTTGGAATTTTTAAACACATCATCGAGAAAACAGGGATAGTAGAGACTACTGACTTTAACATCAGAATTCTACCTGCAAAGGTCAGCCATCTACTCTTCCAACCATCCATTTGTTTCAAGCAACAATCCACAAGGTCCTTCCATATAGCTGATTTACTGGCTCCCCCAAATAGAGGAATGCCCAAGTATTTCCCTGGTAGAGTACCCATCTTTATCCCCAAGATGGAACAAATCTCCCTCTATTTCTGCCCCTTAGTATTGAAGAAGATTTTTTTTGATTTTCTCCAGTTAATACACTGTCCCGAGGCTGCATTGTATTTATCCAGAACACCTTTAATCACCTTGGCTTCCTTGAAAGAGGCTTCGCTTGATAGTAGAGTGTCATCTGCAAATTGCAATGAGCAACTGGATCAAAACCTTCAGCAACCTAAACACATTTCCAAGACCCATCATTCATTTTCTTAACAATCAGTCGACCTAGAGGCTTGACCATTATGATGAACAAAAAAGGTGAGATTGGGCCACCTTGTCTTAAGCCTTTTCCCGAGTCAAAAAAACCTTGAGGAATTCCATTCACCAAAATTGAAAATCAAGGAGTTTTAATGCAGCTTTCAACCCATTTTATCCAATCCTCACTAAAACCAAACTTCATGAGAAATTTTAATAAGAAGTCCCTATTCACTTCATCATACACTTTCCTAATATCTAATTTTATCAACATTTTTTCCAAATGTTTTAGCTTGATGGAATGGATCCTTCATGAGCAACAATTATGCCTTCATAAATAGAACGATTTGGAGAGAAGCCACTTTGCTTCGAGGAAATAACAAAATCAAGAACATCCTTCAATCTATTGGCCATTACCTTCGATATTACCTTGTAAATCGTATTACATAAAGAGATGGGCCTAAAGTCATTGAAAGTTACAACTTCCTCTTTCTTAGGAACAAGAGCAATAAAAGTATTATTGAAATCTTTTAAAACAAAACCACCCTTCTTGATTCCTCAACAACTTCCCATATGTCATTAGCTAGAACATCCCACCATTTCTGATAAAACAAAGCTGGAAAGCCATATGGTCCCGACGCTTTATTACTTTGCAGACTAAAGAGAGCAAACATTACTTCTTCCAAAGTTACAACCTTTGTCAAAGCAACTTTTTGTGCATTAGAGACACACTATGGGATTACATCCAGAAGATCATTTGCCTGGGATGTTACATTTTTTGGAGCTCTAAATGCCTCATAGAAGAAATGAACAACTTCTTGGAAAATTTCTTCCTTTTCCATGAGGGTATTACCATTCATATCTTGAATTGAGAGAATTTTATTAATAGCACTGCTTACCTTGGTCGAATTATGAAAAAAATTTGTATTTCGATCTCCCTCCTTTAGCCACGTCTCTCTTGATTTCTACCTCTAAAAGGTTTCTTCTCTAGCCAAAATCTCAACATATGCTTATTAAGATCTTTCTCCTTCAAAAAGTCATCCTACAACATACCTCCTTCAATTAATTTTGAATGCAACACCCCCAACTCTTGTTCTAACTTAAGCTTCTCTGAAAAAATATTTTTGAAAACTTCACAATTCCATTGCTTTAACTGCTTCTTTACATATTGAAGTTTTTTTGAAGAAAATGAAACCCTTATTTCCCTCCTTCACTGGAGCATTAGACCACCAATCAACAACTAAATCCACAAACCCATATGTTCTTAACCACATTTTCTCAAACTTAAATGGGCACCTATCTGGAACTGCATCTTCTTGAATTCTAACACTAATGGGATAGTGATCAGAACCTGTAATGGGAAGAATTTTTGCTTGAACTGTCCAATGGAAGTTAGCCCAATTTCTAGCTAAAAAGAACCTATCAAGTTTCTTAGCTATATTCAAAAAATTGCTTCTTCTATTTGTCCAAGTGAAATTTCCAAATTTGAACTGAATATCAAAGAGACCATTATTTGTGACAAAGTTGTTGAAATCTTTCTATTTTTTATTAGCCCACCCAATCTCACCATTCTTTTCAGATGGTCGTAAGATTGCATTGAATTTTCCCCCCAAGAGGAACAAAAGATCACCATTATTTAGGAGCACCACCAAAATTTCATGCCAAACTCTTTTCATCTCCGAACAATTGTTTGGCCCATAAACATTTATGATATTTAAATTTGCAATCAATTGTCTAGAGAAAACATTGACCCATTGCCAAGATTTACCTGATCTGACTTCTTCAATTTCCACAACCGCCTCTCTGGACAGTATACCAATACCTCTAGACACACCCTCTGCTTCAACTAAACAACACTTTCAAGAGCCAAAATGCCTCCTGAACAAGTTTAAATCCTCCCCACTAAACTTTAATTCTTGCAAAAGAACTATATCTAGTCTCGTTTGATCAAAACATCTCTTGATCAAATGAATCTTGTTAGGGGCATTGCAGCCCCTGGCATTCCATGATAGGACCTTCATGGCTCCTGGGAAAAGGCATAGCCTTTTCCCAATCTCAAATTTTTTTGACCCATCACACTTCCAACTATTTCTAATTTTTCTTTTGCAAATTTTGGTCCTCGCTTGTTCTTCTCCCCTACCTTTACTCTAACTTGCTTAGCAAGGGTTTGAGAAAGAGTTCTCTTCTCTATGATGCCCAATTCAGATCTTAGGCCTAATTCATCCCCACCATCCCCTTCCTCATCAGTTGGGAACTTGTAATCCAGATCATCATATAAGGTCCCCTCCTCTCTGGCTTCCTCAAAGGAGCTTTCCAAGTTGTGAATTGGGGAGATTTGAATGTCTCTGAAAAAGTGTTCTTCTATTTCATAGTTACCATTTGCTTGAAAAGCTTTCTCCTCCATAAATGTTGAATTTTAGATCTATCTGTTTTCTATTTCATCTCCTAGGTTTTCCCCCCTTTGATCCATTTGAGGGTTATTATTGCCCCTTCTGAAAGCTATCAGTGTAGTCTATAACTCACCATTCTTAGTTCCTTGTGCTAGAGTGTTCTCTCTGTTAGAATGATTCCTTTCAGAGTCTATCATATTTTTTTCCCTTCTACCCTGTTCACCACTGGGATCCTCCTTACAAGGGCTTTTAAGTCATTCCTTTGGGGAAGAACCCAATATATCTAGGACCTGAGCATCCCAATCGCTCCTTACCTCTTCAATGTCGATTGTGGGCGGCTCACTATTTTCCAAAATGGGAACTGTGTCCATCTGGGAGCCCTCAAGAATCCTTGCCACCACTTCAAGCCTCCAATCCAATTCCCTTCTAGAGTCATTGTCTTTCCCGTCAACCCACATATCCAAAAGAAATCTGGTTTAAGCAAGCTCCATTGAACCTTGGCAGAGAGATCCCAACGAACCGACATTGCTTCCAGGAAATCAATGTTTTCTTCTTGAAAGATATTTTCCTTCAAAACCAAAATATCACTTAAAGCATTAAGCCCTAGTCCTTTCCATTTTTCCAAATGATTAAATTCTCCAATAGGGTGTCCAAATCCTTTGCAGACAGAGCACATTTCAATCATTTCTTCAACCTCAATCTCTTGCTTCCAAGTGTCCTCACTTGATTTGAGCTCCACCATCCTGGGAAGAGGATGCGATGCCTGCTAAAGAATACATATTCTTGCATACATCTATAGTCTTTGTTTGTAACTGCTTCATCTTCTTTTACAAAAGTTCCTAGTTTGTTTCCTATTACCCTTAGGGTTTCCTCATCCCAGTACTCATGAGGTAGGTTATAAAGTCTTATCCATATTGGCACCTCTATAATGGCTTCCAACTATGGGTTGAAGTTTGGGGTCCAATCTTTTATAAAGAAACCCTTACCCCCCATTAAGAATGGTCCACTATTTAGAATCCATTCCTTGTCCCTAGCCTATGGACAAATAACCAGATAAAAGCCATTTGGTAGGGATTTCAACATCACAGCTTCACCCCAATGCTCATTATACTAGTTTCTAACTCATTTAAAGGCCAACCAAGGCCCACTCCACTTCATAAAAAAGGCTCTTTCCTTAAAGTAGCTCACTAAATCACTCCAAGCCTTACCATCAATCATTAAGGAAACAACTTTGGTATGTTTGATGTTAGGGTTTACCTATTCTGATGCCTATTGCTTCGCCTGATGTTTTGGTCTCCAAAACTTATTTTCGAGTCTCCTCATGTCTACCAGACTAGTCAACTGCATACTGGCATACCCCCATTTGTTTCTTGAATCTTGGTCTTGAGATACTAGATTTGCATTTTTTGATGTGTTGGTACTAGGACCATTTTTTGTTGGAGCCTTCCCTGCTTGCTGCGGTGCTCGCCATTGTGTGTTCCGTGACCTCCCATTTCACTGGTTGAAGGGCCACCTACTTGGATCTCTTCTCCAAAACCCCTTATCTCGTTGAGGGCTCTGGTGTCTCCTGTGCTCTGCCATTTCCTCAATAGGAATATTTTATATTCACACAAATTTGGAGAGTTTTAAAGTGGAAATTAGCAATTTAGATAAATAAGATCATTCTCTGAACCTATAACTTTTATTATTAACATGCATAGAGTGAAAATCTTATTAGACAATAAAAATACAGTAAAGGATTTGGTGACCGTATACCCTGATATTATGCTATTCTAAATGAGCAAAACAACTAAAAATATGAAAAACAAAATATCAAGGACACCTCAAGATTAGCCAAAAGAGAGTGACAAAACACTAAAGAAAGTGGATAGCACAAGACAAACAGTTTTACCTTCCTTTGTAGTTGATACTCCTTTGATTGGCCCTTGCTTAAGATAGGATGTGTGCTCCTTGATGGCTCTATTGAAGATCTTTGCTATGTGCTTGGATGCAAATGCAAGTGGATGTGATTGAAAATTGGATGAGTGCACAAAATGGCAGCATGTAGTTGCAAATTGACTAAGTGTTGAGAAGGAAAATTGGTAGCATAAGGTTATGAAAATCAAAAGTGTTCTCAAAATTCCCTTGAGGAGGGGGGTATTTATAGCGGATCTTGAATTCTCTAGAGAATTCAATGGTCAAGATTGATCCAACAAGGTCAAGATGAAGGGCTATGGTGGGTTGAGAACCCACAAGCCCTCACATCTTGACATGTGGAGGGTGAAGTGGACAAGAGGATATGAGGTGGAGATGAGTTGTCAAAAAGGTACATGAGGTGAAAAAGGACATGCACCTTGGGGGATGAGAGGATTTCCACAAAAAGGGATTTCTTGTCCCCAAGTGGGAGTGAAAGGGACATTTGAGGAATTTTAGAATTCCTCAAAAATCTACATGGGAAAAGGAAAGGTGGTTGGGGGGATAAATGTGAATTAAAAATTCACATTCCCAGGATGATCTAGAGGGTAAAAGGTGGGCTCCAAAAAGGTGGGACTTGGTCACATGTGGAGATTGTGACAAGTCAAAGGTTCTAGAAGCTTTGGAAGAATGGAATGTGAATTAAAAATTCACATATAAAAGAAGGGATATCTAGGAAGAATAAA
>VDFB02278488.1:13177-29075 GCA_007258455.2 Sequoia sempervirens
CTGGTGTCTCCTGTGCTCTGCCATTTCCTCAATAGGAATATTTTATATTCACACAAATTTGGAGAGTTTTAAAGTGGAAATTAGCAATTTAGATAAATAAGATCATTCTCTGAACCTATAACTTTTATTATTAACATGCATAGAGTGAAAATCTTATTAGACAATAAAAATACAGTAAAGGATTTGGTGACATTGAACAAACCTTGATGGTTTGGAGAAATTAGGAGTCATTTCAACAACTCAACAATCATTTTGGAAAAAATGTTATAGAAAGAGTTATAGATCAAACACTTAAAAAATTGAACCCAATCTTATTAGGAATCAAAAGAAAAAATATATAGATATTTTATCATTCATTTTGAGGTGTCTAGTTACTTAGAAGCCTATAAAAGTCATATTTGACAACATCCCATAAATCTTGAAAGAACTCAATAGGAAATCTATTTGAACATGGGTTTTATCTCTTTTCATTATAAATCAACCTACTCTAGCTCATCCATGGAAATAAGATCATTGAGAAAAGAATTATCATGAGGGGGGATAAGTTTAGGAACACATTTCAAAATTATATGTCTATAATCAACAAAGAAATCAATGGGGGCTTTGAACAACTCATGAAATTGAGAAATAACCTCTAATTAGATATCTTGAGTGGATTCAATCCTAGACCATCCTCTCTTTGAATCTCCTTAAAAGCATTAACATGTTTTTGTACCACAACAAAGTGACGAAAAAAAGAACTAATATTGCATACCTCTAACCATTTAGCATGAGATTGTTGTCACCACATGATTTCCTCCTTAAGCTCACTTTTTTCTAATTCATTCTAGAGTTTAGAATGCTTAATTTAAATATTCTTATTTAATCCCTGCTCTTGAATACAACCTTGGATCTTTTCCAACCTAGACAAAATATTTAAATTTTTTAGAATTGTGAAAAGCATGAGCCACAAGATCAAACAATGAACAAAGACAACTTCCATGCAAGAGATCTACAAACAAAGAGTTGCTATATTCCTCAACAAGAAAAAGCTACAGAATGAACCTCAAGAATCTTCAAAGAAAACAAGAGTCCTCAAAGGTATTCAAAAGGAATGAATAATACAATGAGGGATGTGTGCTATATAGGAGCAACCCTATGAGAAAGGGATTAGATCATAACAATTGTCAATGCCTCATGAAATGAGATATAATGATCTAATAATAACTCTCTAGTTAACATAGTAAATCACTCCTATGTTTAGGTTAAGTGCATGGGAATAAATTAGACTAATAATTAATGCATGATTACTCTAATAACCCCCCTTAAGATGTGTAAGACCTCTCCTTGCATGTGACTAATACAACCTTAAATTGTTAAATATTTCTCCTAAATAGATGGTTAGATACATTGGAGGTGATAAATAAGGTGATTGTCTGAAAGTAACCTTGTAGTTATGTTTACCTTATGTTATATTATTATTTTACTTGATTATGATGTATTTGCATGTGAGTTATTGAATATGACTTGAAATTATAAGACAAATTTGAAATAAAATAATTGTTATGTTGTATTATATTGAATGAGTAATTAGCTATGTAAATGATTCGTGAATAAAGTTATGAAGATTTGAGTTACAATTAATGTGGTTTATTTTTATGTCTAACTGTGCTTAATTATGTTGTGTAGGAAATTAAGTGAGTCGATGTGGGATTAATATTAAAGGTCGAGTAAGTATTTTGGTTGTGGTTTAGTTATATTAAATATCTAGATAGAACCTTATAATCGAGAAAATACTTTTGAAGATTAAAGCCTATGTGTAATGGTAATTTATGGGGCTGGCACCATCTTGGGAAGTAACGAATTTGGGGGACCTTGGGGTAAGGGAAGGGTGTCTTGGCTCCTGAACTCATTTATGAGATGGGACTTTAGGGATGGGTGTGTTAAATATTAAAAACGAGCAAAGAAATAAAACAAAAAATAGAAAATTCAAGAATAAGACTGAGACACCAAATTTATAGTGGTTTGGTAATTAGCCTACATCCACTCTCAAGTAGGGAATTCTTTTATTATATTTTTCTCATCACATTACAATGCACAACAATATATATTTATACACCTTCAGCAATTTAATGTATTTAATATTCAACAACCACTCAGCCAACTCCCAGCCAAGAATAGCAAAAGAATCATGACGGTCATAATAAATAAAATGGAGTGGCAGAGTAACAATTGGGTTTCACCACCCAACAATCTCCCCCTTGAAGGCCAACTAGTAAGCCATGCACTGTAACATTCCCTGCATTTCCACTTCTTTACATTATAACCAGACCAAGTGAAGATTTTAACTTTACCAAACTTTGCTCACGAACACACCGGATTAGTCGTCTCCAGGCCAAGTTGGATTTAATAACTGGCAAAGATTTTAAGCTCGCCATTTTCTCCCTCCTTTCAGCAATATAACCCTTGATAAAATTACAAAAAATTGGCTCACTAATCTCAAGCACTAACTCAAAAACATCAAGGGCTTCCTGAGTTCTCGCAGCATCAATATACTTCTGAGTCTGATCATCACTAAAACACTCACTTTTTCCCTAGTGGTTAGAATCTAATCTAAGGACTTGGAAGCTAGAGCCAAATCCCATAGATCTCTTGGAAGCTTTGATCTTCCCTCGACCTCTACCTCCTGTAGAACACATTTTCTTAGGTAATAAAATGCCATGAAGAGTGGGCAAGACATTGCCATTGTTCCCGTGCCCGTGTTTGATGGAAAAACTTGGATGCTTCTTGAATAGCTTGGATTTGTCCCACTCACCCTCATATTTCCCCCTCTCGAAAGGGAACTGCTTCACATGAGCTCCTTGTAAAACCTTAATGAGCTTCTCCCTCTTTTTTCTGTCGAACAAGTGGGCCGTCCACTCTGTAGGGCCACCATCAGTAGTTAATTGATTAATGATCCCCTAAATCTGGATTGCCAGTGAATGAGCTTGAGGATGAATTCCATAACTTCAACCATGAATTGGATAGGCATCCCTTCAGCTGATTATTGGAGATGTTCACTGCATCGAGGGATAGCAGGTAGTCAAATGCTCCTAGAAAAACTTCAAATTCTTTTTGTTTCCTCTGCTCCTTCATAGGGGCTGGTATTTCATCATGTGGTTGGTGCTCTTCATCTTCTTCACCATCATTCAAAAATATGGTTCTATTCTCCTCCATTGGGCTGAACCACCTTGAATATGAAGGCTTCTTGTGAAGTTGTAAGGGCAACGACTTATCTATAGGAGGCTGCACACCTATTCCTAATGAAGGTTGTGTAAAAGTATTTGAAGGTGGCATAGGAGCAGCTACAGGTGGTGAACCAATATGTGATGGCTGCCTTGGAATATGATCAGGCTGCATTTGACTGGTAGAAGGCACTTCAACCATACCACAACTGCTAACAAACTCACTATTTGGGCCTATCCTGCTACTACTAGCTTACAGGGCTTTCTTCTCACAATCCTCCAAAATGGCCACCATATTCACTGAGTCCACTTCTTGGCAATCATCGATGCCCAAATCGGTAAAAAAAGAATGGAGCTCAACTAATTCCTCTTTCAGCTCTTCATTTCTTTTCTTTCCAAAAAACTCCCACTCTTTCGTAAATTTTTATTTTTCCTTCTCCATTTAGATGATTCACTCTCTTAGCATCACAATCTCTTCTTTTAGAAAAAAAAATTCTTTGTTTAGATGTTCCTCCCAGTTCTCAGCCTCTTCTTCAAGTTCATCTTCACTCTCCTGGTACCAAACTGCATCCTTCTCTCCCAGGGAGGCATCCTCCTCATCTCAAAAGAAAAACTCCACAGTCTCCCAAACTACATCCTCCTCTCCCAGGGAGGCATCCTCCTCATCTCAGAAAAAAAACTCCATAGTCTCTCCTTCAACCAGTGAAGGCTTCAAAACCTCTTATTTAGTCGAATCCTTCTCATTTTCCCAACCATCCCACCAATGAACATGGCATTTCATTTCAGCTTTCACTTGTACGACATCACTCACTCCCATGTCAGAATCATGGCTCATGGATTCAACAAGGTCTTGCCCTCCACAAGACCATCAATCATAACCAAATAAACAACAATATACTTTTGCAGAGTTTTCCACATGCACAACATTACTCTCTGCTATATCTAAATTGTCAAGAAATTCTTCAAACAAGTAGAGAAAACATAAAACAAAAGACAAGACAAATAACATAGAAATTTATAGTGGTTCGACAATTGCCTACATCCACTTTCAGGGGATTCTCAATATATTTCATAACAGTCATCTACATACACATACAACACTCTTCACCAGTATATATCACATCTTTGTACAACATAAAGCTTCATAATATCTTTTTCTAGAAGATTCCCCAAATGCAAGACATGCACAGGAGAAGGAGAATGTCGGTTACAGAAAAAGGCTATTGTTTACTAAACTTAGACAGTGGTTCCAACCATTACTACAGACTTCGATTCACACGTAGCCAACAATCTCCCACTTGAAGACAAGTCATACTAGAAAGAAGAATGCTTAGAGATATCCCCTATTGCAGGCTTTTACATCAGCCCCAACAAAGATTTTAGCTTTGCCAAATTCTGTTCAAGAACGCTTCGAATGAGTCTCCTCCAAAGCACGTCAAATTTAATAACCTCCATGGATTTTAAGCTTTCCATTTCCTCCTCCACAACCAAAATAAAATATGGACCTTCACCATGGCACCAATCTAAAAACCTTTCTTTACACGACCAATACAAATCCTTCTCTTCATACCAATCATCAGTAGAAAATTCTTCAAATTCAACTTTATCAAATTGATCGATTGCAGCAATAAATTTTTCATCAAAGCAAACATCAAAATATGATTTTACCTCACCTTCTGTTGTAGCCTTCATCTCACTTGAGATTAACTCATCCCACTTTTTTTCAATTGCTTCCATCCACAACAATAAATCATCCTCTTTAATTTCTTCTATGTCCTTCAATGGACACTCTTTTGCTGCAACTGCATTATACTCACGTGCATCTTCATAACAACATTTATCAAAATTAAATTTTACCTCCACTGCTGCAAATTTTTCTTTACTTGCAATCAATGCATTCCACTCTACTTCTATACCATCCACCTAGGATTCAAATAATGGATTATCATAAACCAGTACTGCTTCTGGTTCAAATAATAAATTACCATAAACCATTATTTCTACCTCTCGATTTTCAGCCTCTTCTTCGGCCTCTTCCTCAGGTTCATCATCATCTTCACTCGCCTGGGTCTAGACTGCATCCTCCTCATCTCAGAAGGAAAACTCCACAGTCCCTTCAGCTGAAATCTCCTCATTTATCCAACCATCCCACCAATGAACATGGTGCCTTGGTTCAGGTTGCAATTGCACGACATCACTCACTCCCATGTCAGGATCTGAATCATGGCTAGAAGAACATTTATCACAATCGAATAAGCAACAAGAGACTTCACTCTCTGGTAAATCTAAATTTAAAATAAATTCTTCAATAATAAAATCAGCTTTATCATCTTCATCATCTGAAACTCCCACTTCATCTCGTCTCTTCACAATATAAAAGCATCCAGCTCCAGGATCTAACACCCAATAGTCTTCCATCTCCGCTCAATACTTTTCCATAGCTTAGGAAATTCTTCACCGATTTCCAACATCGAGCTTCAGGCTCTAATACCAATTGTTAAATATTAAAAACGAGCAAAGAAATAAAACAGAAAACAAAAAATTCAAGAATAAGATAGAGACACCAAATTTAGAGTGGTTTGGAAATTAGCCTACATCCACTCTCAAGCAGGGAATTCTTTTATTATCTTTTTCTCATCACATTACAATGCACAACAATATATATTTATACACCTTTGACAATTTAATGTATTTAATATTCAGCGACCCCTCAACCAACTCCCAGCCAAGAATAGCAAAGGAATCATAACAGTCATAATAAATAAAATGGATTGGCAGAGTAATGGTCGGGCTTCACCAACCAACAAGGTGGACAAGTACTTCACCCTTCTCTTAATGAGAATGGAGACTTTTGGGATGGAGTGGAATACACTGCTTCCTTTCCCATCTCCCCAAATTTGCTCACACATGTGTGAGCATTTGTGGAAGATTGTGCTTGAGGATTGAATGAGAGAGTGACAAATATCACTCCCTCATCCAAGAAGATTCTTCTTTATATTTTGTTGAGAAGAGAAGATAAGGTTGTTACCCACTTCTCCTTTTGGGGAAATTTTTAGTTAAGTATTGAGAAGCAAAGAAGAAGAGAGAGGAAAAAGAAGGAAATGAGAAATGTCTTGCATATTGGGGTTGAAGGATTCAAGCTTTGGTTCATGTTGGAGGGAATAAGACTCATCCCTAGTAGCAATGTGGAAAAATAAATCTTCTTCTCCTTACAAATACTTGGTTATTTTCACTGTGTGATGTTGTTTATGTATCTCCTTGTGTTTGAGTGAAAAAAAATAGGATATGAGAGTTCATTTCCTTGAAGTAGGATTAATATGTTGATAGAAGTGATTTTGTTGTATAATATTTAAAATATCTTGAGGTGTATGTGGAGACCCCTTCATCTTGGGTCCAAATGAATGTTCTTGCTCAGAGGTATGGCTAGAGCCTATGAGGCTTCATGATACCATTAAGGTAGGGTGGAGAGCAAGCTTTACTTATTAGGGTGTGACTCATTGCATTCCTAATTATTATTATGATTTTGAAGGTTAGTATATTATTTAAGATGAAAGAATGAAAAGAGAAAGCCTTTATTCATTGGCATGTTAAATGTTTCATTTCCATGTATTATTTGTAATATGAAAAGTTTAAGGAATTTTTTTGTCTTATTGTAATTAGGAAGAGAAAATACTCTCTGAGTTTGTAGTAAAATAAGGTTTTGGGGTAAAAAGAAAGAGTTTCATTTGTTATTTGAAGGAAATATTGTATAAGCTAGTTTATATTCTCTTTTATATTTGAAAAAAACAATAGTATGCTCATTGAGTGGCAAAAAGAAGATAGGAGTATTGTGAATTAGACATGTATAAAGAATCAAAATGTGTTGAATGAGTCATTTGTAAAGAAGCAAACATATATGTAAGTAAACCTTATTCAACCTCACCATTTGTCTACTCCTTTTCATTTTATTTGCAAATTGATATTACAGATTTGTATCAAAAGAGGGGTTCAAGATAATGTGTTACTTATATTGTCTTTCATGAAAGAAAATAGTTCTTTAAGTTGCCATGCAAGATAAGTTCATATTGAGGGATAAAAATGCATGTAAAATTAAAACAATGCAGGTTAAACTCTTTGCATAAAAGGGTGTCAACGGAGTATTTAAATCAATTAATTAATAGGTCAATCTAAGTTCCTTAAAATATATTTAAAGTCTCTTAGTAGTCTAAGTGTATTGATAACTTGCAATTTGTGTAGTACAATGAAAAGAGTATTTATGAAACGAATTATTTTAAAAGGTTTAACACATGATAATTCAAATTTGGAAGAGGTGTATTCCTAACCAACTTATCTTTCCATGCTTAAAATGTAACCTATCTAGGGGAGAGGGGCCTATAATGGAGCACCCTAACTTCGCATTTCTCAAAATCCTATGTGGAAATTTCAAATCACTCCCAATTTTGTACAACAGTTTATTTGGCAACTTACGTGCTTCTATATTTTGTTTTAGGGCCACATCATCAAATATGATGCCACATCAACATGCTTTTTGTTGAGGTATCCAAAAAGGCCCAAACAAAAGTGAGATCGATAGTGGTGCACTAAGTCATGCTTTATTGGTGCGCTGATGTGGCATTACATGATTTGTCAGTTTGTGCACTTAATGGATAAAAAGTGTTTTACAATTGGATATTAAGGTGCTTTGCTATAAGACCCACTGAGGACTACTTCTATCCCCAGTATTGGACCCTGCTCCATTACGAGCCCCTCTCCCCTAATTGTAGAGGAATAAATGAATGTAGCCATCTATTTGGGAATCAAAGTAAATAAATCAATTCTTTAAGTCGAGAGGCTTCTACAATGAAAGCACAAGATGCATGTACATTTTTTGAATCTATGTTTAATTTGATGTTCTCCTGACTGGCAACGGTTATATATATTACAAAAGAAATGTAACCGACATGTATATAAAATAAATGTAACCAATATGCAAATAAAATAAATGTAACCAACATGCAAATTGATGTGACAAATTGATTAAAAAATAGGTGCCTCAAGAAGGATATCTCGATTTTTTTATTACTACAGTGACAACACGGGTGGAGCATGACCGTGTAAAAAAAAATGTTAAAAAAATGTTAACTTATAAAAAGTAAAAGCCGACAACCAAAGCGTTTATTAAATATTATATATTTTTCGTCATAAATTTTCCAACTAATTAATTAAAAGCTGACAACTAAATAAAGAGATATGAAACAGTATATCGTTTCGGTCATAGCTTTTGGAACTCATATAAATAGGAAGTAAATAGTGGGAATAAAAAATAGATTATTATCGAGAATAAATAGTGCAAATAGTGTGAATAAATAGTTCTTTTGGGTAAATGTATAAATATTATAATACAAATAGATTAAGAATTTAATGTAAAATATAAATGTATTATTAATTGTTTTTAGTTTTATTCTTTTAGGGTAAAAAAGTTAATTTCATTAAAATATTTTTAATGCTTATATTATAATATTTTTTTATAAGCAAGTAAATAATTTTTAATAAAATATCTATTATAAGAAAGTAAATATTTTTTTAGGGTAAAAAAGTAATTCTATTATAATGCTTTTCAATTACAAATAAGAAAGTAATTTAATGTAAAATATAAATGTATTATTAATTGTTTTTAGTTTTATTCTTTTAGGGTAAAAAAGTTAATTGCATTAAAATGTTTTTAATGCTTACATTATAATATTTATTTATAAGCAAGTAAATAATTTTTTAATAAAATATCTATTATGTGATTAATATATCACATACAAAAACAAGCAAATAGTGCAATGGATTAATATATTTGATTTGTAATTGAAGGGTTATGGGTTCAACTCTCATTGTGGGTTTAAAAATTAATATATTTTTTAATTAATTAATTTATTACTAATGTTATTGAAAAAGTTATTAATTAACATAATTGTAATCATAAAAAAATCAAAATAAACATGTAGTGCAATGGATTAGTGTGTTTTGTTTATAATAGTAAGGTTGTGGGTTCAACTCTCATTTGGACTCAAAAGTTAATATATTTTTCAATTAAAAGTGAATATTACTATGAAATGGTATGTGTAGAAAATAAACAAATATCACTACTTTAAAAATAACAATGGCCAAGGCAATATGTAATTATGTGTTTTTAACAATGTCCTTTTTTATTGTATTTGGTTGATAAAATTATTTATATACCTATGAACCATTAAGTGCCTTTACGAATTATTAAATTTTTTATAGATTTAATAATTTTTATTAAAATTTGTAGGATGCCTCGTCGTCCAAGGACAAGTTTTCAAAATGAAGAGCAACGAAGAGAGCATCGAAGAGAATATGCTCAAAATTATATGAGACAACGACGTGAACAAATGGCTAATGCACAAAGAGAGGAAGCAAGGAGTTTCACAATTGAAGAGCAACAAACAGAACAAAGGAGAGAACATGCTTAGAACTATATGAGACAACGACGTGAACAAATGAATGATGTACAAAAACAAGAAGAAAGGATCCGTCAAAACCAAAATGATAGAGAAAGAAGCCTTAAACGTAGGGTAGATATGACAATGGAAGAGATTGAAGCAGAAATGAGGCAACATGCAGATAGAATGATAACACATTGTTCACGAAGTCAAAGAGCTATGCATTTTGATCAATTGAATGAGATAGAAAGACAACAAATACAAGTGCGCAATCGTGAATCAATTAAAAGACATCGTCAATCTCATGGGAATGTTGAGGTTAGTTCTGAAGGGGTGAATTTTGTTACAATAAATCGTGTGCTATAAACACCAAATGATAGAATTCAAAATGTAATGAATGTTGATAATAGAAGAGATAAAGAAGTAATTAATAATAATACAACTACTGAGATTGATTTGAAAAGTCTACAAATGATATTTCGACATGGATTAGATAAACTTTCTACACCAAGTATGTGTTATATTTGTGAAGAGAGTTATCTTGCAATGAGGGTTGTACGGGTACCTGAGGGCCCTATTTGCAATCGATGTCGACAAGAGAGGAATGAACATCGATTTTAAGCATTAAACAATATGGATCCTAGTCCACAACCATTGGAACTTGCAAATTTAACGCAAATAGAGGAAATGTTAATAACACGTGTCAACCCAATACTTCAAGTAACACATGCAACTGGAGGGAAATACAAATATAAAGGACATACCATAAGTTTTCCACAAGAAGTGAGAAATAGCTAAAATTTTACCACATCAAATAAAAAATTTACCAGTCATTATTGTTCGAAAAAAGGATCAGTGTGGAACAACTTATAATTTTACAGTTAATAGAGAAAGGGTATATAGAGCACTTAAATATAAAATAGAACATGATAGGTTCTATAAAGATGTTCAAATTGATGAAAATGCGCTTAGTGAACTTACATGCAATTCAGATCAAAACATTTTTGACAAACTGAATTCTGTTTATATGGAGTTTGATTCAAATGTAGATGAGTATGTATTTGCGGGTCCATTATTAGAGATAGATGAAGGAAACATTATTAATCACACTACATCAATGGCCTCTAAACCACCAAATGCTCAAAGAGAGATGGAACTAATTCATGCATGGGTAAATAACCCTAATGTAGATACATCATAAATATCATATACAAACCTGGATGTGGCCCACCAGATCCACCTACATATGTTATGGTTGAATTTGATAATTACTCTGGAATTCCTTTTGAAGATGCATCTCCAAATTTAATTCCAATTTCACCAATACAAAGGGGCCGCACACATCAATTGCCCCTACGATTGGCTTGGGCACTAACGATCCACAAATCACAAGGGTTAACTCTTTCCAAGGCAACAATTGATATAGGACCAAGAGAAAGGGCAGGAATAACATTTGTTGCTATATCAAGTGTTAAGTCTTTGGATGGAATTAGAATCTCACCACCATTTACATATGATCGTTATGAAAAAATGAAGACAGGAAAGCAACTCGCCAAAAGAAAATAAGAAGAAGAAAGACTAAAATCTTTGGAAACATAACATTTTTAAGTGATGTATATATTTTTCAAGTGAATTCTTCTATTAATATTGATATTAAATTTTTGGTATAAAAGATGAATTCTCTCATTCATTATGAATTCCTATTGTACACATCTCTTTGTGCATTTGAATAAATATGATATGAATCATGATTTGTAAAGTATTATAATTCTTTATTTAAAATAAAATAAGTGATAAATTAATATTTTACATTGCGCGTTACGGATGCTACTAGCTTATCTATCTTAATATATTAATCTGTATATTATACGCCAAGACATATCATTTTCGAGGCGTATTTTTTAAATTTAAAAAGCAAAAAAGTGAAAAAAATACGCGATGAAAATGATCTCTCAGAATTATTTCGTCGAGAGGCAATCTAAGTCACATCAAAATCTTAGTTAATATTTTAGACTTTTTTGAAAAATTTGACAGCCAACTGCTAGTCCAAGCCAAGAAAAACCCAATTATAGAAAATGGAAGACTTTTTCCACTTGCTGCCAATATTTAAAAGTTAAAACCCTCCGCCGCTAATGCAGAGACATTATACATTGCAGACCAATGCAGGTAGTTGTGGAAATGCAGGTGGCTGCCCAATGTAATTAAATGGTGTCAGAAGATGAGGCAGTGTAGTGGAATAGTTGGCAACCATTATGTTTCGAATTCCAACTAAAATAAAATAGTCCACTGCCATCGCCTAGAATGGTGAGCGTTCCATATTGTTCTTGCATTGGGAGTTTCCTTATTACATCCAGATTAATAAATATTTTATGAATTTTAGAAATTAGATTTGGTTAAGTAATCTTTTTCAATAAAAAATTATTATTATTTATATATACAAAGAATTTTTAAATTATTACATCTAAAAAAGTTTCTAAAACTTAGAAAATTAAGTTTGAAAGAACTTTTCTATATTGCAAAAAAAAGTAAGTTTTCATATTAATATACTTAAACTTAAAAAATATTGAAAATCTTAAAAAAAAAAACATATTCTTTGATTAATTGTAAAATATATTTTTAACATTAGAATGGAAACAAAAGTATACTTTCTAAAAATTCTAAATTAATCCATTTAAACTTAGAACATTTGAAAGTTAAATAAAAAGGAAATATCCTCAATTTACTATTACACATAAAATATGTTTCTAAATTAGTATATTTAAAACATAAAAAATATTCAATACTTTAAAAAAAATTGCAAACCTTTCAAAAAGGAAAAAATTGTTAATATTATATTTTATTCAAAATTAATATATATGTGTAAAGAAATATTGTAAATTAAAGTCTAATATAAAAACTTTTCATAATAAGTGCACATCTAAAATCAATTTCAAATTACAAAATTAAACACAAAGAAAATGTAATAAATTTATTATTACAAATTAAAAATAAGTTTTAAAACTAATATATGAATTTAATTAGGGGTTGAGTTCAATTAGGGAAAGGGTTAGGGTTGAGGATAAAGCTTGGGGTTAAACCCTAAGATTAGGGCTAGGGCTCAATTAGTATTCAATATTCAATATTTTTTGAAAAATTGATAACATTTGAAAAAGAAAACATCATTAATATTGTAGATATTATTCAAAATTAACCTACATATATGAAAAGAAATATTATTAGTTCAAGGTTTTACTAAAGATTTTATTGTACAAAAATATTACACTTAAATAAGATAGGTTTTTCATAATAAATGCAAATATAAAATCAAATTAAAATTATAAAATTAAATACAAAGAAACTATAATAAATTTATTATTACACAAAAATAAGTTTTAAAATTAATATTAGGGTTAGGGTTGGAAAAAGGGTTAGGGTTAGGGTTAGAGATTAATTAGTCTTAGGGTTTGATTATGGTTAAGATTCAACTATGGTTAGGGTTAGGAATCAATTGATGTTCAATTAGGGTTAGGGTTCAATTAGGATTAGAATTCAATTGATGTTCAATTAAGGTTAGGGTTCAATTAAGATTAGGATTCAATTAGGGTTAGTGTTCAAAAGGGTTCAATTAGGGTTAAGGTTAGAATTATAGGATAAAGCTTTGGATAAAGGTTAGGATTAGGGTTGGGAGATTAGGACTCAACTAGGGTTAGGGTTCAATTAGGCTTACTTGGCTACAATTAATTTTAGGCTAGGGTAAGGGTTCAATTAGTGCTAGGTTTTAATAAGGTTTAGGATTCAATTAGTATTACAATTAGAATAAGGGTCACCATTAGAATTAGGGTTAGTATTAAAATTATAATTATGAATAGAGTTTGAATTATAGCTAGGGTTAGAATTAGAATTAGCGTTATAATTAGGGTTAGGGTTATAATTAAGAAAAGATTTCAGGTTAGAATTCAATGAGGGTTAGGTTTAAGGTTAGGATTAAAATTTAATTAGGGTTAGGGTTCAATTGGAGTTAGGATTCAATTAGGGTTCTAAGATAAATCTTGGAGTCAACATTAGGGTGAAGGTTGGGGTTACGGTTAGGGTTTCAAAATGAATCTTGGGGTCAATATTAGGGTTAGATTTAGGGTTAGGGTTTGAGTTATGGTTTGGATTTAATTAGGGTTACAATTCAATTATGGTTAGGGTTAGAATAGGGTTGAATTAGGGTTGTGGTTAACATTAGGGTTATAGGATAAAACATGGGGTAAAGTTTAGGGTTGGGGTTGGGGTTAGGGTTAGAATTCAAGTAGGGTTAGGTTACGATTCAATTAGGGTTCAACACAATTAGGGTTAGGCTTAATTTTAGGTTAGGTAATAGTTTAACTAGGGATTTAGGGTTAGGGTTAGGGTTAGGATTATGGTTCAATTTGGATTAGGAGCTACAGGTTAATATTAGGGCTAGGGTTGGAGATTAATTAGTATTAGGGCTAGGATTTTATTACAGTTAAGATTCAACTATTGTTAGGTTAGGATTCAATTGATGTTTAGAATTAGGGTTAGGGTTCTAGGATAAAGATGGGTGATCCCACAATAGTGGTTTACAATTTTTGGCCAAACCGGACACTGATTAAAAAAAAATTCAATTTTTTTGGAATCATATTGCACTTTTTTTTTCCATCTCCCATGAAAATTGGTTTTTTTCAAAAAACAACATTTTTAAAAAGTGACGCACACTGTATAACGCATAACTTTTTTTCCTTGAAGGATAAAATTCTAATTATTTCGAATTTAGATTTGTATCTTTGATATCTAGTGCTTCCACTTGGTTAGATAGTTTTTTATTGAATATTTTTCTTTAATCAAGTTTCAAAGTCAAACCAATTACAATTTAGACATAACGCGACAGTATAATGCATAACTTTTACTGTATGTATCAATTTTATTTTTTTTGTTGGATCAAGGACTCCAATATTTGGTGCACTCATATTTTTCATTTTTTTTTTATAATCTTCTATTTTTCCACGTGATTTTTGTTTTTAGTGAAAAACCTATATTTAATAAAACTCAAAAAACAAATAGATAATATAATCAAAACATATTAAAATTATATTCGTTGGATAGCTCATTTTGAGGGCAACTTGATACCAGTTGGGTTTTTGAGATCTCCTCCATTTTTATTCTCAAATCGAGCTTCGAAGTGCAAAATTCTGAGCAATTTTGGTGCTTGAGAGGATGTGGGTGAGAATAACGGGGTTCAGTCGAACAAAAAATAAGTGTTCGATCGAATGGGGGTTCGACCGAACTAGTGTTCGACCGAACCCATTTAACATACAATAAAAAATTAGATTTAAATGGGGTTCGGTCAAACGTGCTAAATTTGTTCGGTCGAACCCCCTCTATTAAAAATTAATATTTAATATTAATATAAATATAAATTATATTCTTTTTAAATTATAATATATAATATACTTATTATTGTAATATATTTTAATAATTATATTATTATTATAATATATAACTATTATTATAATATTAAAAGTATATAATTAAAAACTATATATGTTATTATTATAATATTAAAAGTATATAGTTAAAAACTAGATATTATTTTTTTCTAATCATGGCTTTTCAAATCTTGGATTTTCAGGCTCAACACAAGTGTCATGAAAACACTCTCCTTGGGTAGGATAACGAGAAGCTTCGCTTGGAGAACATGGCAATTAAAGAAGCCATGAGAAATCCCATATGCACCAACTGTAGAGCACCTGTTGTTATTGTAGAAGTCAGTCTTGAAGAGCAACAACTGTGTATTGAGAATATTCGGTTGAAAGATGAGGTCCGTTTGCACAGCCTAACTAATTAGATGATGCATATTCCAAAATTTTATGTTCTCAAAATGTAAACTATGGTTAAAAGGATTATGAGTCATTCCTTTTTTAGTTGTTCCTATTATGATTCTAATGTATTTATAACCCTACGAGTTCCTCCTAGATTTTATTTTCTCTAGAAATCTTTTTAGTGCAGTGATTTTCCCACAATGATGAAATTGCTTCATATCATATACTGTATAAGATTTAGAGACCCAGAAGGTTATTTTATTCTGATGCTTTAAATCACCTAAGCAATGAAGTTGAAGATTCATTAGCTTTGTGCTTATGGGTATTCTTTAACTATTCTTATGTTTTTTTTAATGGGCCTACATGGATTTTTTCAGCTGGAGAGAATGGCAAGTATGGCTACAAAATTTATGGAAGGCCCATATCATTGACTTGAGAGAGAGATATGGAGGGAGTGGGA
>VDFB02278489.1:0-20976 GCA_007258455.2 Sequoia sempervirens
TATGAGTGGTAAGTTGCATTAATTATTAATTTTTCACTTATTTATCATTTAGCCTCTACCCAACCAAGGGTAAGCTCTCTTTTACATCACCATAGCCATTATAGCGGTAGAAATACCAAAACAAGGTTTGACTTAGGAAATACCCTATATGACACAACCATTTCCTGTCTTATGTGTAGGTTGCAAATCTATAGAGAATTTGGAGAGTATTGAAGACCGGATTGTTCATTCAAGCATTCAAGTCTTACACATCAAAAATTAGGGAAAGTGGATTTTATTAGCGGCAAACAAAGTTTTGACACTAAGTCCAGAGGAGAAGAACCTACAAACAAAGATCAATTGAGATTTGAACTCTGATTTTGAGTATCTGCACTTCCAAGTCTCAACATCATATGCCCCTGTCCAATCATTTCAAGCTCAAATTTATATGTTAGGTTCTTTTGTGTCTACACTCTACTCTCTTGAACTCTATTTCTAGTTTCAATTCTATATTTTCTAGAAATCATGTCATTTTGTCGTATTTTCATAGTTAACCTAAGTACATCCTCACACTATCAAATTGAATCAATTAATAGTCAATCACTCACTATCAACACACGCCATTTTTTAAAAAAGGACTAAAACCTTGATCCACTATTCTATCTCTTCTATTGAGGTTAGTAGCCAAGTGGGTGTTTGAGATCAATTTTAGTCGTTTCCATTGTGATATAAGAGGAGGTGTGATTTAGGCCTGTGAAGCAATTTTTCCTTAATCTTCTTTTGATTTTCAGCTTTCATACATTTTTGTCTTCGAGATGAATCCGCGCTTAAAGAAAAAGTTGTTCTAAAAGATGTGCAATGCACCATGTGGTGGTTGCAAGGCTTTTATTTATCGTCTTCCTCTCAGGAGAAAGTTAGGGAACATGTTAGCTCGGTGGGGATTTTCTATAAGGCTGCTTTCATAAATCTAAGATTCTCCACCTACTCGACACGTCATCTTTTCGCTTTGGGTAGGTCGCTCTTAATGAACAATCTCTTTTGGAGTTTTTTGGAGCATGCTAGGTCTTTCTTCTTTTTAAGTTGGAAACTTTGATTCAATGCCATCGATCTACGTGATTGGTCAACTAGATTTTTCTAGGTTATTTTTTAGGATTTTATTATTTTCAAATAACAATCTTTACTAAATATCTAAAGGACATTAATGTGATAGTTGGGAATTAATGAGTAAATATTGTTACAATTTAATCAAGGATCTACGATCAGATCATGAGTTATCAGATACAAGCATCTGGCAGTAATTACATTTAGGTGTTGGCATTGTTTCTCTCTATTTTTAGCTATAAATAGCAAGTGGCAATAGAGAAAAGGAGTTCCCTGGAAGTTCTTTTTTTTTAAAAGGAAGTTCTTTTAGTTTTCCTTAGTTATAGAAGTATTTTCAAAATTTTAAAGTTGGTAGAACATTGCTTTTCTCTGGCATGTTATATTGTTTTAACTCAAACTATTATTGGATTAGCAACTGACCTTTGTTTTTAAGTTCATTTGATATTTAAGCACGAATTATTTGAAAGAAATCTTTGAAACTATGCATGATATTGCCTTTTTCAAGTTATTTCTTTATATTTTCATTTAGAATAAAACACTGTGTTAAGCTTAATTCAAATAGTTTGAGTAGTTGATTTCCATGTTGTAGGCTTATATGATATGGTAATAACCTGTGGAAATTGGATTATGTCCGTTGAACTTCTCTAGTTTCTTTAAGGGTTATTGTTTCTTCATATTATGTTGTAAAAGCAAGAAGGGTTTATGCAATTTCTGAATGTTTTTTGTTAACTTTTGGAACTTTTATGCTTGATCAGACCTTAATGAACACTTCCCATGGGGAGATTTGAAAGACTGCATGGTGCTTGTATTTAGCCTTTGTTGCTCCTAACAATGAAGGGTTGTGGTGTTCGGTGTCTAATATATCATTCATAGAAAAGGAATTGGGTTTGAGATGTTGTAAAAGCTTTGGCACATCACCATTTTCATGTTTTATATTTACATTTCCTTCTACCTTTTTCTCCAAACTCAAAGAAGAGTCGCCTTTCTATAGAAATCCTAGAGGTATGAACAATGAGGTGCAAAGTGGTCCCCCACTCACTGAATTTCCCATAAAGTTGTCAGAGAAGCGTAAACTTTGATGATCAATAGTTCTTTTTCTAGCACACCCGATGGGACCCGAAGTTTTCCGAATGCATGATTGGAAGTCAAAAATATTTCTTAAATTAGGCCAAGGAAAGAAGCTAGAATTTTCATTCCCAAAATCCAAACAAGAGCATCCTTAAGAGGCCATTTCTAGTACTCCTAGTTACCCGCCTCAGTATCTAGGAGAAGAAGACTTACAGGTTTTGTATCACCTATAAGGAGTAATAGGGTGATAAGTTAAAGCCCAAGATCTAGAGCCCTATCTACTCCACCTAGAGGCTGAACTTTCCAAATTAGAATACTAGTATACCCAATTCATAGGAATTTGTTCTCCATGGCTCACATAGCTGCCCTTGCTCCTAGAAATTTCATAACTTGGGATAGTGGTAGTCTGCTAGAACTACCTATGCCCCCAAATTTATGGCCTGCCATACCCACTAATGCCCTCAAGGCTATTCCAAAATTTTCTAGAGAAGACTTCAAAACCCCTTCCAAACACCTCAAAGATATAGCGAAGGTATACAGGGTACATAACATAGCGGAGGAAAATATTGCTCTTAGGTTGTTGGTTGCTTCATTCAAAGGAAAAGAGTATGTGCAGGATCATCATGGAAAAAATAGGCCCTTAAGTGGCAAAAAATTTAGAAAAATCAAAGTTAGGCAACTTGATGTAAAAATTTGAATAAGTTATCTATATTATTTCAAAAATATGTAAGAATAGAATTTGTAGAAAATTGAATGTAGTTTATAAAATACTATGTTTGTTTAAAAAAAAAGAAAATCTATTTGGTGAAAGTTACAGAATTTCAATGTAGTACTTAAATTTTTTAGGAAAAAATAAGTAGGTGTCTGTCATTACACCTAATCACAATAAGATGATAATATTTTTTTATAATATTTTAGATATAATTAGAGGACTCATGTCCCAATGTAGTGTTACATATTTTTTATAATTTTTTTTTTCCTAAGTAAATAATTAATTATGAATTTTTATTACAACTTTTTAAAAATATAAAAACTCATATCTCGACCACCTTAACTTGGTCAAAACTTCATGAAATTATTTTTTTTATTTTTTTAATCCTATGGTATGCAAGAAGCATAAAATATGAGCACATGTTTTGGATTCAAAATGTGATATTCTATTTGAAGTTATAAATTTTTTCAATCGACCTATCAATCATGACTTTAGTCGTAATTTGAATAAAAAATGAATAATAATTACTTATTAAATTCAAAGTAAAGAATAATTTATATTGGTGGAAAGCTGAGAATCTCCTTTAAAAACCCTTTTCATTTCATCATTTTTTGGTAAAAAAAATGTTGTTAGCCACATACCCATCATATTGCCACTTTTTGGCCCATCATGATCCTGCACATACCCAAAAGCTCAAGATTGGTATCGATCTTTGGCTTCTGATTCTATTTGCTCCTGGGATCAACTCGAAGAAAGGTTGTTTGAATGCTTCTCAAAGAAGGGAAATTCATCTTCATTATTATACATCAATTAATCACTATCTAAAGAGCCTCACAAGAGGCCATGAGCGACTTCAACACCAGGTTTCACAAAACTTGGCAAAGAATCCATGTGACTGCCCGATCCCCAGTTGTGATAGAATTTATGTTCTACCTGAAGGATTTCAAATTAGACATCACAGTTATGATAACCTCTATTGGAGGGGATATCTTACCTGATGCATACGATTTGGCTGTGTGTGCAGAGAATAGTTTGATTGATGTTGGAAAGATTCCACCATGACCTTTGATGCCCGTATTCACAGAAATGTTTGGTGGTCCTCAAGAAGAAGCTACTCCAAGCACTTCTGCTACACAAGTGACAACATTAGACATGTCGCAATCCATGTATGTGTACCTCGTTGTGTAGCCAAGCACGTTAGGCTCTTCTGCTCTAGCAGCGGACATCAATGATATGAAGAGTCTCATGCAGTCTTTTGCTAATGAGTTAGTTCTCATTAAATGATAGAAAAAGACACCTCCAAAGCAAGCCACTCAGACCTATCAAGGGGGAAGGTCATCCTATCAACAAAATAGGTACCAAGGATCCTCAAGAGGAGGTCAACAAATGACATCTGCAAACTAGATAGTTTTGATCACTATGTCACTATAGACAGTCAAGGACAACTAGAGTAAAGAGTTAATCCTAGGTCAGAACAACTTGGAAGAAGATGAGAACATATGGTGCTTCCCATGCAGTGATAGTCATATGCCCTGAAATTGTCTGAGGGGAAATATGCAACAGAATTTAGCAGAACAAAGAAAAAAGAGTGTGCTCCCGAATGCGGAAGAATATGAGTCCCATGAAATGGAAAATGCTCATTTTAGAGTGCAAATGCAAGGAATGTCTTTAGAACAAGACCTATCTATTGTGCTAGACCAAGTGCTACTTTCATGGATGGAGGAAGAAGATGTGATATTCGCGAATGAAGCTCTGATGACTAGTGCTCCACAAGTATAGTCAAACTACAACACAAGATCCAAAAGAAGGCTCATGAGAGAATACACACAACAGGCTCTTTCGTATCCTCAACCACGTCAACAGTAGCCACAAGAAAAGCAGGCCCCACAAGCAACTAGTCGACCTAATCAACAGCCACAAACTTTGTTGTTGCCCATGAAGGAGTTGGATAAGATGCCAATCCCATTCATGGTGGATCATTTTCCTCCGAAGATAAGAGAGATACCACCATTTAAGCCCAAGGTACCGCCAGTCGGAATGCTCAATGTGGTGCAACAATTGAAGAAGGTTCCTTCTAATGTATCTCTGTGGGACGTCATATCCATTCTTGAACAAAAGATGTTGCTTTGGGAAGCATTAAAGAAGGAAGAACAAATATCGTAGATGGATGCAACTCCATCGTGCAATCAAAATAAAGATAAAGAACACGCGTCAGACCCTCAAGCTTCAAAATCCATAGCTTATGTGAACGACATAGACAATGCAAAAGAGAAAGAGGTAAGCAAACCAAATCGCACACCTTTCTTTTTAACACTTATTGTCAGAGATAAGCTTTTGCATAATAACATGATTGATTTGGGAGCTAGTACAACGGTCATGCCAAAGCAAGTGGCTAATTCCCTGAAACTTAAGTATGAACCCCTTGAGAAGGGAATCATGCAATTAGATGGGAAGAAGGTTCAGACCGTCAATTTCATTAAATATCTATCTTTAACCCTCTTCTCATGTCCAAGCCAAACAGTCACACAAGAAATAGTGGTGATAGACATTCCCCTGGTCTTCGGGATGTGTCTTTCAAGAGATTTCACCATAAATCTTGGTGGATATTTGGTGCTCGATTGGTCCCACCTGATATTGAGGACCAAGCATGGGGTGAAAATGAAAATCATGTTTGAATCTTTGCATCCAAAACACATAGCAGACAATGCAGTCCTATGCTTTGAAGCAGCACACACCTCCTCACAAAGGGAGAGATACTATTGGTATGTGGCAACTGATCATGCTATACTGTACACCCGACATGTATCCTTGTCATGGTTTGGGTTTGGACCAGGCCCCAGGAAAGGGTTCAGGGGTGGTAGCCCCCGAGAAAAAAAAAATTCCATTTTTTTTGCGTCGTCACTGAAAAAGAAAAAGAAATGACTTTGTAAAAACCCTAATTCTGGAAGCTTCCAAAAAGCTTGTTATAAGGGGTTGGGATGGGAGTTACAGTATGTAGAAAAAGGTGATTATTTGCGAGATTGTAATATGTTTTGCACTAGATAGTAAAATCATTGGATGGCTGTAGTTTTGTGGATGTAGCCTAAATTGGGTGAACCACGTTAAATTCTCTGTGTTGTCTTATTTTTTCTATAATTTTTTGTGTGTTTTATTGATCAAATCTAAATTTAAATATTAGATATCTACCTTCTAACCCTAACAAGTGGTATTAGAGTGGGTTGTGTTCGATTATTTTCTGCAGGAAAGTCTCACAGTTGAGTGGGAGTCTCACGATTAAGTGGGAGCAATGGCAGACGGGGGTAAATTGAAGGTAGATAAATTCAATGGGTAGAACTATCAGTTATGGAAGATGCAAATGGAGGATTATCTCTATCAGAAGGATCTATGGAGGCCATTGGAAGGAATAGCCAAGAAACCATAAACAATGAGTGATGAGGAATGGAAACTTTTGGATAGAAAGGCACTAGGAGCCATTCATTTATTCCTAGCACAATCGATGGCATTCAATATTACAACAACAAAGATAACTCAAGAGTTGATGGAAACCCTGGCGAAGTTATATGAAAAGCCTCCTGCTTTAAATAAGGTATTTCTTATGAAGCGTTTATTTAATATGGAAATGGTAGAGGGTGGGTCAGTTGTTGATCATTTAAATGAGTTTAATATAGTTACCAGTCAATTAACTTTTGTAAATGTAAACTTTGATGAAGAAGTTAGGGCTCTTTTGATTCTATGTTCATTGCCAGAAAAATGGAATAGCTTGGTAATGGTTGTTAGCAATTATGTTTCTGGTTTGAATACATTGAAATTTGATGATGTTGTTGGTGTTATTTTGAGCGAGGAAATTTGTAGGAAAAGCTTAGTTGGAACATCCACATTAGGCAGTGTTTTGAATGTAGAAAGCATGGGAAAAACAAAGGAGAGAGGAAACAATTCTGGAAGTCATGGGAAGTCATGAGGAAAATCAAAGGACAAAAGGTCCCAATCTAGAGACAAGAGGGATTGCCGGTACTATGGTAAGCCAGGTCATTTAAAGAAAGATTGTTGGTCTCAAAAAAATAAAGGAGACAAAAAGGAAGGAAATAAAGAGGAAAATGTGGTAAGTAATAAATCTAATGAGAATGCTTTGATTCTTTCCCTTGATAATGTTGATGATTCTCGGGTGTCAGATTTAGGGGCTTCATTTCATGCTACACCCCAAAGAAGCTATTTTCTTGATTATGTCCAAGGGGATTTTGGGCTAGTTTATTTGGGAGATAATGAACCCTGTTAGATTGTTGGAAAGGGAAGAATCAAGATTAAGTTGCAGAATGGAAAAATTGGCTACTACATGAGGTAAGGCATGTTCCAAAGTTAAAACAAAATTTAATTTTAGCAGGGCAACTAAATGATGAAGGTTTTGTTGTTACATTTAGTGATAAAAATTGGAAGATTACAAAAGGTGCCTTAGTGGTAGAAAAAGGTGTGAAAGTAGGCACCTTATATCTTTGTACAGGTCATATTGTTCCTTCTACTTTAGCTATTGTAGATAAAAATCAATGTTCAGGAATAGTTACTACAATTCAACAAGTAGAAAATCAAATAGTTGCTATGGATTCTGAATCAGCACTGTGGCATAATAGACTTGGGCATATGAGTGCAAAAGGTATGAAAGTACTTCATTCAAAGAATTTTTTACCAGGTCTAAAATGTGTTAATATGGATTTCTGTGAAAGTTGTGTATGGAAAACAAAAGAGATTTAGTTTTCTCAAGGATGGGAAGTAAAAGAAAGATGAGAAATTGGAGCTTGTGCATACGAATGTATGGGGACCAACTCAAGTATCTTCTCTTGGTGGCTCTCGGTACTATGTCACTTTTATTGATGATGCAACAAGGAAGGTATGGATTTATTTCCTTAGGTAGAAATCTGATGTATTTGAAACTTTTAAGAAATAGAGAAGCTTGGTTGAAAATGAGATAGGTAAAAATTTAAAATGTCTCAGATTTGATAATGGTGGTGAGTATTGTAGAAAAGAGTTTGAATACTATTGTTCCTCTAAGGTATTTGTAGGAAGAAAATGGTTCCAAGGACTCCACAAGAAAATGGAGTGGTTGAGCACATGAACAAAACAATAATGGAGTGTGCACGAACTATGAGATTGCATGTTGGGTTGGCTTTAAACATGTGGGAAGAGGCTATAAACACTAATATTTATTTAATCAATAGAGGTCCCTCTAATCCTTTGGGTTGCGGTATTCCAGAGGAAGCATGGATAGGTAAGAAGGTGAGTTATTCTTTTCTCAAGACCTTCGGTTGTGAAGCATTTGCACATGTAGATTCTAAAAATAGAACCAAGCTTGATACAAAATCAAAGAAATATATATTTGTTGGATATGGCATTGATGAATTTGGTTATAGGCTTTGGAATTTTGAAAATCAAAAAATGTGAAAAGTGGGGATGTCATATTCAATGAGAAAGTGTTGTACAAAGATCAGTTGTAGCAACATGAGAAGAAAGAAAATGATTATGTAGTGTTGGATGATACACCAAACATCAATGTTCCAATGGTTCCTCATGCTCCACAACAACAACAACAACAACAACAACAAAAAATACCACAAAATCCAGTGAATGTTAGACGATCTTAAAGGATAAGTAGACCTCCAGAAATATTTTCTCCCTCTTTGTATTAAATTTTATTAACTGATGTTGGTGAACCAGAATGTTATGATGAAGCTATCAGGTGGATACCAAGGTTCAATGGGAGCATGGAATGGAAGAAGAAATGGACTCCTTGCTAAAAAATCAGACTTGGGAATTATGCAAGTTGCCTGCAAGTAAAAAGGCTTTACCAAACAAATGGGTTTATAGGTTAAAAGAGGAGGATGAAGGTAAGAAAAGATTTAAAGCCAAATTAGTTGTAAAGGAATTTGCATAGAAAAAGAGTATTGATTTTGATGAAATATTTTTTCCTGTTGTTAAAATGACTTCTATTCATACTGTTTTAAGTATTGTGGCTGCTGAAGATTTGTATTTAGAACAACTTGATGTTAAAACAACCTTTCTCCATGGTGATTTGGAAGAGGAAATATATATGGAACAACCACAAGGATTTGAAGTCAAAGGTAAGAAGAAACTTGTGTGCAGATTGAAGAAAAGTCTATATGGCTTGAAGCAAGCACCTTGGAAATGGTATATTAAATTTGATAGTTTTATGGCTGAGCAAGGTTACAACCAGTGTAATTCAGGCCATTGTGTTTATTTTAAGAGGTTAGATGATGATAGCTACATTATCTTATGTTTATATGTTGACGATATGCTTGTAGCGGGGTCTAACATGGATCACATAAGAGAGTTAAAACGATAGTTAACAAATTCATTTTCTATTAAGGATTTGGGGGAAGCAAAGGAAATCCTTGGTATAAAGATTACAAGAGATAGGAAAAACAAAAAAATGTTTTTATCTCAGGCTGATTATGTTGAAAAGGTGTTACAAATATTTCATATGGAGAATGCAAAATTTGTTAGCACACCTTTTGCCAGTCATGTTAAATTGACTAAGGATATGTGTCCAAAGACACAAGAGGAGGAAGAAAAAATGTCCAAGGTACCATATTCTTCGGCTGTAGGTAGTTTAATGTACGACATAGTATGCACAAGACCAGATATTGCACATGTTGTAGGAGTTGTTAGTAGGTATATGAGTCATCCTAGTGTTGAGCATTGAAATGTGGTAAAATGGATTCTTAGGTACTTGAGAGGTACATCCAATAAATGTTTATGTTTTGGGGGCTCTAATACTAATTTAGAAGGCTATGTTGACTCAAATTTAGCAGGGGATATAGATACCAGGTGGAGTACCATAGGTTATGTATTTACAGTTGGTGGGATAACAGTGAGTTGTATTTCTCAGTTGCAAAAGGTGGTTGCTTTATCCACCATGGAGGAAGAGTATGTTGCTACAACAAAGGCGACAAAGGAGATGATATGGCTGAAAATTTTCATGGAAGAGTTGGAAAAATAACATATTGAAAATTACTTGTTTATAGAAAACCAGAATGTTATACATATTGCAAATAATTCTACCTTGCACTCTAAAAAAAAACACATATAGTTGAGATATCATTTCATTCGGTCAGTGTTGGAGGATGGACAGGTCAAGCTAGACAAGATACATATAGATGCAAATCTAACATATATGAATATGAAGGCGGTGACAAGGGAGAAGCTAAGATCCTCTTCAGCTTTGATTGGCCTTCAAGGTTGAATTAAGGTATAACAAAGTAGCAAGGTCTGAGGTACTTATTTCCAGTGGGAGCTGTAAGTGCAGCAGTGTTGTCCAGGATTAGTCTCCAAGTGAGAGATTGTGTTGATGTGGAGCCTGATCAGTCTCTAAGTGGGAGATTGTTGGTATGTGGTGATTGATCATGCTATACTGTACACTCAACATGTATCCTCACCAGATTTCAGGGTCGGGCCAGGCCCCAGGCGGGGGTTTAGGGGTGGCAGCCCCCGAGAATTTTTTTTTCCCATTTTTTTCACGTCTTCACTGAAAAAGGAAAAATCACTGAAAAAGAAAAAAAAATGACTTTGTAAGAACCCTAAATCTGGAAGCTTCCAAAAAGCTTGTTATAAGGGGTTAGGATGGGGGTTACAGTATGTAGAAAAAGGTGATTATTCACAAGATTGTAATATGTTTTGCACTAGATAATAAAATCATTGGATGGTTGTGGTTTTATGGATGTAGCCTAGATTGGGTGAACCACGTTAAATTCTTTGTGTTGTCTTGTTTCTGCTATAATTTTTTGTTTGTTTTATTGATCAAATATGCATTTAACTGTTAGATATCGACCTTCTAACCCTGACAGATACTGTGTAGAGATGTTGGAATACAAAGAAGACATGAGTGATTAGACTCCTAAAAAAGAGGTGCTCCTCAACCAATTCATTGACTCCAACCCATGGGAAAAATTTCATGCAACAGGACTAGGCACCTATGTGATCCTCAATGATGATCAAGTCTTTCTAAAATTAATAAAGGATTGGGAGGAATATGATGATCTAGGTGACAACCGTTTATGGACCTTATATTTTGATGGTGCCAAATGCAAAGCTGGTTCTGGAGCAGGTGTCCAACTAGTGTCCCCCATAGGATCGAACACCCTCAAGGCTTTTCATTTTTAGTTCTCATGCTCAAACAATGATGCAGAATATGAAGCCTTGGTTCATGATCTGATCTTTGTAGAATGAATGGGCATAAAGAGAATGCAAGTATTCATAGATTCAGAGTTAGTTGTGAGCCAAGTCCATGGGCAATCGGCTATGAAGAATATAAGAATGAATTCGCACATACATCGGATATGGGATTTGATTGATATTTTTGAATCTTTTAATATACAAGTCATTCCCCGATCTCAAAACAGTGTCATTGATCAGATGGCTTCAATTGGTTTGCAATTTGAACTAGTTTATGATTCAATAACAAAGCAAAATGTAGTACAGATCATCATCTGACTAGAAATTTCTGGCAATGATCAAAACTGGCAAGTATTTGAGGATGATATTCAAATCACCTCATTTTTACATAAATTAGGAAGAACTTTTGACCATTCACAGCCAGGAGTAGAATCTCCCGAAGGGCAGGTTATCCAGTTAAAAGGAAATAAGCTTCCATGACGTTTAATCTCCCTTGAAAACCTTTTTAACTGTAAGGACACAAGAAATGTAAAACAAAGGTTCACTATGGACGCAATGGATTATGAAGAGCTTGATGTCGAAAGTAGTAGAAAATTAAAAGTTGGAAGGGACGTTCCGCAGAAGGATAAGGAAAGACTAAAGGATCTATGTTCTAGATAGCCTAGACCTATGATGATCTTAGAGGGTATGATCTGGGCATAATTCAACATACTATTGACTTGTTCGAAGGATCAAAGCCCATCCGAAAAAATAAATTCCAGTCAATCTAAAGGTTAGAGCATTGATGGTGCAAGAGCTCACCAAATTGATGGAATCAAGGATCATATATCTGATTAAGCATTCCACTTGGGTGTCAAATCTGGTACTAGTTCAAAAAAAGAATGGCGATATTAGACTTTGTGTAGATTTTAGAGATCTGAATAAAGCCTCGCTAAAAGACCACTACCCTTTGCCATCAATGGAGTAGATCCTACAAACTGTGGCCTGATTAGAGATGTTTTCATTGCTAGATGGTTTCACAAGTTATAACTAGGTATATATAAAGGAAGGTGACCAACATAAAACAATGTTTACCACTAAGTGGGGAACATTTGCATACTCAAAGATGTCGTTTAGACTTTCAAATGTTGGTGCAAATTTCTAGTGAGCAATGGATATTTCTTGTAGAGGATTAATTAATTAGATTATTTTAATATATCTGGATGACCTAACGGTCTTTTCAAAGTCAAAGGATGATCACTTTAATCATCTAGAAAAGGTTTTCCAGAAATGTTAACAGTTCGTGATTTCCTTGAATCCCAAAAAATGTGTTTTTGGAGTGCCCCAAGGCAAGCTACTCGGTTTTGTGGTATCAAAGGAGGGAATAGCGATAGATCCAAAAAGGGTGAGATCTATAATGGAGTTTCCCCTACCAGTAAACTAGAAGGGACTACAGTCTTTTCTAGGGAAGATCAACTTTTTCAGCCGATTCATTTCAAACTTTGCAGGCATCACGAGACCTATCACGCTGATGCTCAAAAAGAACCTAATGTTCAAATGGACCCTCAAAGGAAAAGCAACTTTTTAACAGATAAAGGTAGCTATCTCTACCACCCTAGTGTTGGCTAACCTAGACGTTTCCAAGGATTTTCTACTCTATTTATACAATGTTCAACATAGCATAGGTTCGGTACTCACTCAAAAAGACAAAGGAAATAACAAAGAGCATCCTATCACATTTCACTAAATAACTCTTAAAGGATATGAAGCCAAGTATAACTTTGTTGAAAAGTAGGATTTTTCCATTGTTAAAATCCTAAAAAAATTTGACACTTGGTGTTGGCCAATAGAATCACCATTCTCGTCGCTCATCCTAGTGTTCAGGAGTATATCACCAAAGGTGAGATAACTGAAAAAAGGGCCAACTAGATCACCAAGATCCTAGAGTATGATTTCGACATTATACCAACCAAGCTTGTTCAGGGAAGGGTCTATGCAAATATCTTGTGCAGGAATCAAGTTTTGTAGCTAAGAAGGAGACCGATCAAGTCTACACAAACTAGTTTGTGGCTGATGAGTCCTGGGTGACGAATCAAATGCAGTATATGCAAAGGGGTTAGTACCTGACCAACCTTCCATCTCAAAAAAGGCTATACTACCGACTACAAGGCACTAGGTATGTATTAATTGAAGGTATCTTATTTAAAAGGAATTATGATGATGACATGCTTCGATGCTTGAATAAGCCACAGGCAGAAAGAGTTCTTAATGAATTTTATAGTAGTCTTGAGAGTGGAAATTTCTTTGCCAATACTACCACCTTAAAGATAAGGGTATGTGCAGGATCATGATGGGAAAAAAACTAGCGATGTGAAAAAAGTTATGTTTTGCATTGACCAAAAAACGTGAAAATCCTGAGTTGACTTTTTTTTGGCTTGGGTGTCAGTACATTGCTCCAAAGCAATGCCCAAGGCAAAGAATTACAAATTTGATATCTGATCCAAATCAGATATCTGATTTGGGTCAGGTATAAATAGATACATGTGGCCATTTAAAATCATTTCAACTATTTTAAACAACTTAGAGCACAGTGAGAGCGACGTGCAAGCTATCAGATATCCGATTTGAGATAATATCCAATTTGCAAGGTAAGTTTTTGGCTTTGTTTGTTTTAATTAATTTTTCTATTAGTTTTGTATAATTTTAACTAGTTTTTTATGGATTTTTATTAAAAACTAGATTTTGTAATGGATTTTTATTAAAAACTAATGTTTTTAATGGATTTTTATTAAAAGTTCATGTTGTTTATGGATTTTTTATTAAAAACTAGAGTTTGTTATGGATTTTTGTTAAAAATTATGGATTTTTATTAAAAACTAGGGTTTTTTTTATGATAATTTCATTTATATTATGTAATTTCAATTAGATTAATTAGTTTTTAACTTTAATCAGGTATTATGGTTGAGAATGAAAATGCACAAATGCCAAACTCTCCATCACCTCCTCATCCATCAATTGAAGATTTAATTGGTGAAAAATTGGAGCAATTGAGGGGCATTTGTGCTGTTTATAAGACAATTCCTCAGTTATCCCAGATGACAAACACATTGAAGGAAATAATTAAAAATATAGAAACCCTCTCCACCCAACATAATGCCTTTCTTTCGTGGTGAGAAACCATGAGGGAATATTACTCATGTGGATTTTATTATGAAGATGTGAAAGATCTCCAAATAAAAAACTCCCAAATAGCCTATTTATTTGTTGACCCCTGCATTAGTTTGCCAATTAATGTTAATAAACCAAAAATTTCTATAAAATGGTGCACGAATAAGGAAATTGTAGATAAATTTTGGGATCATTGGTATATGTTTTTTGATAAACCACCCAACAACAATAGTGATATACCATTTTACTTTATTAAAAAATTATACGTTGAGTTTGTGTTAGGGCATCATGTCAATTACTTTGACATTAAACCCTTCCAAGGCATCAGTGGAGTTATGCCCCAGGATAGACTAGGGGTAGTTAGAGTAGTCCAACGCCCATATGTTCCCCCTCCTCCCCTTCCTCCACCTCCAGTACATCATCTAGATATTATCAAGGATGCAACCACATAGACTATTCAGGCTATTCAGTCTTTGAGTGATCTTTTGGTTTCCCATACTTCTATAGTAGTTCAACCACATTCTGGTGATGTTGGTGATGGATCGAGTGTTACTGCATCATCCTCCCTAGGTCCACATATTTGTGTGCCACATACTTACAGTATGTGCCACCAGATATGCTTGGGTCCTCCTATACAACCCGTTGAGCATCCCTTGGACACTTCTGATTATGACCTCGATGATGTGGACATTATAGGAGATCAAACACAGGGGAGTGGAGCACACCCTACAAAGTCCTCTCCTGCTAGAGAGGGGAACATTGGAATAGTTACACAGGTAAGATCTAAGTTGTAAATTCATAACTCACATTTTTTTTAAATGAGTATTAATGAGAGATAGTATCAAGTACTAATATTTATTTACATGGTCTATTTAACAGTTGATGTCTGAGGAGGAGCTCACACAGGTGACTGATATCACCCTTAGGGCCATTTCATTTGGCCTCGACATGCACATAATATATATTTTTCACACTCACTTGTTTACATTTTTTATTATATACTTGTTTGTCATTTGAATTGTCATTAATGAAATTATATATTAACTTATATGTTTATCTTATTTTCCTCTTGTATGAAACACCTAGTGCGAGCGAGGTGTAGCACTGTCTAGACTATGGAGGTGCAATGTTAGATAAGGGAAAGGTAATTAAACTCAAATTTGATTGAATTATAATTTTTAAGATCTTATATTGATTATACATACATTGACATAGATTGGTAGTTTCATATGTACTTGTCATTTTTATGTACAGGTGGTTATGAGCTATACATCCTTGTTGACAAGTGTCACAATGCCTAAAGGAGTAGGTATTGGAACACCTCAAGGAGTAGGTGTTGAAACACCTCAAGGAGGAGTTGTTGAAACACCTAAAGAGATAAAGAAAAAGAGACGACTAAAGAGGTATGTGTTTATTTTATTTTGTGTTTGGTAAATATGTTCCTATTACTGACAGTTGTATGCTAACTTGTATCAATTTTATGTTTTTGTTCACATATATAGATTGACATTTCAAAAGTTGGATTGATTGGTTATTTGAGAGGGGCATATTCTAGGACTTCTGACCCTTTGAAGAGATGTATATTTGAGGTAATCAAGATTTCAATTTTAGAGTTCAATTATAATTCAATGTATATTGATTTTGATCTTAATTATTCAATTTTAAATTATATAGCATAACTAATCTCAATTGTGGTTTGAATTTTTCTTGTATAGCTAGCTTCAGAGCCAAAGAGTGCTTCAAAGAGGCTCCATTTTGATGATCCACAGTAGTTTAGGATGAGATAGACATTTTGGCATGCAAATTTTGAATAGATATTGAGATGGCATATGCCACATTTTGTAAAAATTTGTTTGAGTTGGCGTTGATGCCATTTTTGTATATGGACATACACTTGATTATTGGATAATTTGATATATAGAAGTTGACAATCAAAATAATTCGTTCCTCGTGTGCATGATTAAACTTTTTGAAAATTTAATCTTGAGCAATGGTTAAATATCAATGTACAATAGCATAAAAAATAATGGTTATATTATGTAGTTTATATTCATATCACTGACTACATTGCATTGCACATCTTTCAAACTCAAAGAATTACTTCACATTGCATAACTAACAACTAGATGCTGATAGATGAAAAAAATTCAATTACAATATAGTTTTTACAAAGTCAGCCTAAGTAGTTATGAAATTAATTCACATTGCATAACTAATAACTAGGAGCAGTTGTCAATTGTATTTGCTTGTCATGGAATTCAATGAGACCACATTTCTTTGAGGCATTTTTTTAAACAGTTCACTACCTTGTCTATGCTACCACATTTTTCATACATGTCTACCAAAGCTTTTTATCAAACAGTTCACTGGCTTGTTGCTATGGCTAAAAGCCTAAAACAAGTGCTTTCAAACAAGCTATGGATGCTTGGAAAAATTCTATCAAAGCATAATAATAAGCAATAGCATAGACAAGGCAATGAACTATTTGAAAAAATGCCTCAAGAAATGAGGTCTCATGGTGATGGAATGCCATGACAATCAAAAGAAATTTTAATTCTAATGGCATTCCATCACCATGAGACCTCATTTCTTTGAGGCATATTTTCAAACAACTTTGACTGCCTTGTTGATTGTCATGGCATTCCATCACCATGAGACCTCATTTCATTGAGGCATTTTTCAAATAGGTCACTACCTTGTCTATGCTACCACATTTTTCATACATGTCTATCAAAGGATTCTATCAAACATTTAATTGCCTTGCTTCTATGGCTAAAAGCCTAAAATAAGTGCTTTTGAACAAGCTATGGATGCTTGGAAAGAATCTAACAAAGCATAATAGTAAGCAATAACATAGACAAGGTAATGAACTATTTTAAAAAAATGTATCAAAGAAATGTGGTCTCATGGTGATGGAATGCCATGACAAGAAAATTGCTATAGATTGTCATGGCATTCCATCACCATGAGACCACCTTTTTTGAGAATTTTTTTCAAATAGTTCACTGCCTTGTATATGTTACCACATTTTTCATACGTCTACCAAAGCATTTTATCAACATACTTCCAACTCACATAGGACTCCTTTGGAAAAACTTTCATAAATCATGCAAACTACACTGCTCAACCTAGCCAAATAGGCCAAATTTCCAAAGAAACGACCCTTGAAACACTTCAACAACCCTAAATTTTTTTGGAGCAGCACTTAACAAATTAAAAAACCTCAAATTTTCCCATTTATCCTCTGGAACTTTCTCTCTAAGACCCTATTCCACAAAACCCTCAAATTGCTCAAATTTGGCAAGGGTTTATTGAAAAACCTACTTGCAGACTTCCCTAAAATTTACCACCAACTCCAACGCCCTTGAATAACCCTACAAAATCTTAAAAGAACAAGAAAAGTGACTGCCCTCAAACAATTCCCACTTTTACCCTCTCTAACCTCACTTTTTCATGCAAAAACACCCCAAATTCTATCTAGGGCATCACCAAAAATTGTAATGCTGACCTGCCCTGCACAAGAAACAATGTAAACATGTTTATATATCCTAACTAAGCCTATCCACTGAGTTACAACATCATACATTGGGTGGAAGGCTTAAAACTCCATTTTAAATGCACTCAAACCCTTGGAACATGGCTCATAGACCGACCTCCAGTAAATTGCCTCTTAAATGCACAAAAATGAATGAAATTACTTCAAACCAAGTTTGTGAAGAAGTTAACTCTGTTTCCCACCAGTTTCCATTAAAAAGAAAGAACAACCACACTATCTGGAACCATACAGTACCAAGAAACTTCAAGAATTCTAGAAAAAATAGAAATTTGCATGGAGATAACAAGATTTTATTGATTCTTTTTCAAACTTGGTTTCTCCAACCTCAAACTCGAACATAAGAGGCCTTTTTAAACATGAAAGTTTGAAATTGTACTAGTTTGAGTTGTTGTGACCTTTTCCACCCTTGTCCTTGCATCAAAAAATATCTATCAAATCATAATAATAAGCAATAACATAGACAAGGCAATTAACTATTCAAAAAATGCCTCAAATAAATGTGGTCTCAATGTGCATGTCATGGCATTCCATCACCATGAGGCCACATTTATTTGAGGCATTTTTTCAAACAGTTCACTACCTTTTCTATGCTACCACATTTTTCATACATGTCTACCAAAGCATTTTATCAAACAATTTGTTGCCTTGCTACTATGGCTAAAAGTCTAAAATAGGTGCTTTCAAACAAGCTATGGATACTTGGAAAAATTCTATCAAAGCATAATAGTAAGCAATAGCATAGACAAGGCAATGAACTATTTGAAAAAATTCCTCAAAGAAATGAGGTCTCATGGTGATGGAATGCCATGACAATCAAAAGAAATTTTGATTCTCATGGCATTCCATCACCATGAGACCTCATTTCTTTAAGGCATTTTTTTCAAAAGTGTGTCTATGCTACCACATTTTTCATACATGTCTGCCAAAGCGTTTTATCAAATAGTTCACTGCCTTGCTGATATGGCTAAAAGTCTAAAATAAGTGATTTTGAACAAGCCATGGATGCTTGGAAAAAATTAATCAAAGCATAATAGTAAGAAACAAACTATGGTCTCATGGCTTTTTTTCACATGAAAATTAGTGTTGGAGTTCAGTTGGAGACTGAAAACTACTTGAAAAGGCATAAATAAATTTTGTTCTACAACTCGTACGACCAAAACGACTGTTCCAACACATCCAGATGGGTACGTTTAGGTTAGGTATGGTCCCCTTTTGCACCCAAATAGGCCGAAGTAGTCTGAGCTACGTTCAACTGGCGAAATCCCTTAAGAGTCCAAAGTGCAAAAGGGCAACAATCATTGACGGACTGTTACTCGGAAACCATGATTCCTACAAAAAAAATTTCTAAGGTGAAAAGATCATGTTGGGCCCCTCTACAATAACCTCTCTTGGTTTTTTCTATCTCGAAGGCGTTTTCCTGTGGTGACGAGTTTTCAGTTGAGGGAAAAGTTGTCAAATGCAAGTAGTGTAAAGTTGCAGAGTGGTGCAAATTTCATTTTACAACTCGTACGACCAAACGGATTGTTCCAACACGTCCGTATGGGTATGTTTACGCTAGGGGTGGTCCTCTTTCGCACCTAAATATGCCGAATCACTTCGAGCTACATTGGACAAGATGATTTCCCTTAGGAGTCCAAAGTACTAAAAGAAAACAATTTTTGAAGGGATATTTCTCAAAAACCATGATGCTTACAGACTCTCTGTTTGAGGCTACAGGATTGTGTTGGGACCATCTACAATGACCTCACTCATTTTTTTCTATCTCGAAGGCATTTTCCCGTGGTGACGATTTTTCAGTTGAGGGAAAAGTTGTTAGATGCAAGTAGTGTAAAGTTGCAAAGTGGTGCAACTTTCATTCTACAACTCGTACAACCAAACGAAATCTTCCAACACATCTGTATGGGTATGTTTACACTAGGGATGGTCCTCTTTTGCACCCAAATACGTTGAATCACTCTAAAATACATTGGACCAGTGATTTCCCTTAAGAGTCCAAAGTGCTAAAAGACAACAATATTTGAAGGGATATTTCTCAAAAACTGTGATGCTTACAAACTCTTCTTCTAAGGCTATGAGATCATGTAGGGACCATCTACAGTAACCTCTCTCAATTTTTTCTATCTCAGAGGTATTTTTCCGTGGTGATGAGTTTTCAGTTGAGGGAAAAGTTGTTAGATGCAAGTAATGTAAAGTTGCAAAATAGTGCAACTTTCATTCTGCAACTCGTACGACCAAACAAACTAATCCAACATGTTCGGATGTGTAATTTTACGCTAGGGATGGTCCTCTTTTGCACCCAAATACACTGAATCACTATGAGCTACATTAGACCAGTGATTTCCCTTAAGAGTCCAAAGTGCTAAAAGACAACAATCTTCAAAGGGCTATTTCTCAAAAATAGTGATGCTTACAGACTCTCTATCTGAGGCTATGGGATCATGTTGGGACCATCTACAATAACCTCTTTTTTTTTTTGCTATCTTGGAGGCGTTTTCTTGTGGTGACGAGTTTTCAGTTGAGGGAAAAGTTGTCAAATGCAAGTAGTGTAAAGTTGCAAAGTGGTGCAACTTTCATTCTGCAACTCGTACAACCAAATGGACTGTTCCAACATGTTTGAATGGGTACGTTTACGCTATAGATGGTCCTTTTTTTACCCAAATACACCAAATCACTCTGAGCTACATTGGACCAATGATTTCCCTTAAGAGTCCAAAATGTTAAAAGGCAACAATCTTTGAAGAGCTATTTCTCAAAAACCGTGACACTTATAGACTCTTTTTCTGAGGCCATATGATTGTGTAACTAGGACCATCTACAATAACCTCTCTTGGTTTTAGCTATCTCATAGGTGTTTTCCTATGGTGACGAGTTTTTAGTTGAGGAAAAAGTTGTCAGATGCAAGTAGTGTAAAGTTGCAAAGTGGTGCAACTTTCATTCTACAAATCGTACGACCAAACAAACTATTCCAACACGTCTGGATGGGTACATTTATGCTAGAGATGGTTCTCTTTTGCACCTAAATATGCTGAATCACTCTGAGCTACATTGGACTGACAATTTCCCTTAAGAGTCCAAAGTGCTAAAAGGCCATACCATCTATTGTACGGTTTGTAGCTCAATGGTATGGCCATGGTAGATGTTATTAGGACTATATAAGGTGACTATGTGGGTTTAAAGAGCTGGAAAGGTCTGTAGTTGAGTTGGTGAGTTGCCATGCATGGCAAAAATGAGTGAA
>VDFB02278491.1:0-17810 GCA_007258455.2 Sequoia sempervirens
GGAAAATGAACTATCCAAGTGCTCACAATGTTTGCCAGTGGATTGTTTTCAGAGGTATGCCTTTTGGTATCTTGTAATCGTGGCTATCTAGTATGAAAAAAATAATAATAATTTGTCCAGAAAGCCATAATATCTAGAGATATTGTGGCTTCTCTAGCCAGAGATTCCCATACCCTCTAAAGCTGAAAATCTGAGGTTGAAAACCAACTAAGTGAAATGATTTTTCTCAAACTTGAATCACTACCTCAGTAAACTGTCCGACACATTACCTCAATTGATAATGAAAGATTAAAGTCAAACATCCAGAATTGTTTGTTCACCAAACAGCTGGAAATCACTTAAAAAGAGTATTACTGCTGCCTACAAAATTGAACAGCGTGAATTTCCCACCTGTGTCAATTGTGCTTCAACTGTGTAAAGTTAAAATCCACAAAACTATTGTAAACAACCCATTTTTTCATTATTTCAAGGAATTTTCTTACTTCTTTTCTCTGACATTGAAATTTGCATTTTTGGTATAAATCAAAATGTAAACAATAAATCAAGAAATATAGCAGATACTACCTTGCGTTGCAAGGTTGCAAGAATGTGATCAACCCGCTTTACTTCTTTAAAATCAACACTCTCAACTCCAGATTTTGCATCAGGTTTCACATTGTCACCCTCAGTATCTAAGAACAGAAGAATAAACAACAGAATACTCAATTAGAAGATAATTAATACACAATTTCTGGAATCAAGTTGAGGGAAACTTTGTTTAAATTGAATTAAAATGTTTTCTTCATGATAATCAGAATTTTCAAAAGATTGAGCCCAGTAACAAAAGCACTCATGTGGTGAACTGTTGAACACAGAAAATTTTCAAACTATTTACACCTTGAAGAATGTATATATAAAAGAAGTCCAAATATAATAATAGCATATTGAAATAGTCAAAAACTAAGAAACTCCATCTAGCATCAATAAATATACAGTTATAAGAAAAATATAACGAAGACAAATCAATTTACTATAGTAAAAACCACACCATCATTTATAGCACTAAATGAAAACAATGGTTAAAGGTATTTTATTCTGTCATGGCAACATTGAAACGAAGGATTCATACTGTACCCTAGTGATTTGGACCAATCCCAAACGAGGTCTTGATAATATATTGATAAGGTTTAAAAATTGATAAAAACGTAGCTGACATTATCACATTTTGACTGATTCGTTTTTCTTTCAGATCTTCTATAACTCATCCTATCATTTCAAAAATAAAAAACTAACATGAGCAAAAAGAGCTAACAGTCTCAAAGTCTTTCTCATGCTTTCATCCTCTTAATCGCCATAAGACCTAATCTCTACTACATTAATTTATATCAACAATTTATCAAACAATATTAAAGTTTGAGTTTCCAAGTACTACAGTTCATCTATTATTTCAAATCTCAATAGCACCCAAAAGTTTGTTTTAATATCATCTCTGATATATCACAGCAAGTTCAGCAAACATGGGACTAAAAGTCACATCTCATGTGGATTTGTCCACTGCTTCACCAGTTCCCTCATGAGTGACCCAGATGGTGTCTCCAAAGTAAGCTATGGACCTCTATAATGGGGCAGATTGCTCTCTGATTCGCACCTGTACAGACTCGTAGCTCTCAGGCTGGGAAGCTTCGCATTTGAGGGTTGGCTGGGGTATGTTTGGCACCTGCATTGTATCAGCATTATGTTTTCATATGCATCTGGAAGAACCAGGTTCTTATTAATCTCCATCCTTTTCTCAATGAGTTCAACCTGTTTACTCCACTAATGGTAATTCAATACTCTATAGAAGTAAACTAGAAACATAATATCATTGAGTATGTAAAAGCATTCACAGAACATAACAGATGGATATGAAGCATTGCAGTCTTTATTCATGTACTTGTAGTATTACATTATCATATCAACATACTCCCCGACTACGAACCAAGCAGCAACATAAATAGTTAACCGGCGTCGGTTGAGAGCACCAACCATCGGCAACTGACAAGTACCAACTAATCCTGAGTGCTAACTAGTCCCGAGTGCTAACTAATCCCGAGGACTAACATTATTTATTTATTCCATTTGCTAATTACCTATTTAGCGGCTTACATCATTCCCCCCTCAGAAAAAGTCGTCTTCCCAGACGACAAATACAATACTGGGAGATCAATACATAAAATTTCAGTGGGAAGAGGGTTGAGAGGACGTCCCTGGTGGTTGGGGAACTGATGAAGTGGTAGCTGGAGTGGTCAGCTGTCGTAGTCGGTACACCTCCTCTGTACGCTGCTGAAGGTGACGAGAGGCCTTCAATTCCTTCTCTCGAGTGGTTTTGACCAGGTGCACTGCCTCCTTCAAGTTTTTATTGACCCTCTCCAGTTCTTTGTCTTTTTCTGCCAACTGGCGGCCCATCTCCTCCTCAAGTGCTTTCATCCTCTTCTCCATACCCTGAATGCTTGTATCCCGAGCGATCACTTCCAGCTTCTCCTTCTCCAACAAACGAGTGAGCTCTTGTAGTTGTTTCTCAAAGGATTCTGCCTTGGCCTGTATTTTACAGGAAAGGGTGATGGCTTGATTTGCTTTCCTCGTCATTTTGTTTAGATGGATCTCATACTCTCGGCAGGCTAGAAATAATGTCTTGTATGCTGTCTCCATCTCAAATAACTGTGCCACCAGCTTGTCGTCTTTCCCATGCAAAACTGGCCTCTTCGGAAATCAAGCAGCCATCATTTTTGGTGTCTTCTTCGCCAACCAATCACCAGTAAATATCTTGTCAAACTCTCTACCACTCCCTAAGTTCATGAACTGAATGATCCTTCGTGCCTCCTGCTCGGCTATGGGCGAGTAGTTTCAGTGCAGTGTCTTTGCAATGTCAGACACTTCTTGGATGACCAACGCAATAGGCTCAAGGATGTGAATGTACCTCTCGATTGTACCTATTGGGTCCTCTCGATTTGGCTTGGGGATTATCACAACAATCCCCTCTAATGCATCATTATCACTGGATCCACCGAAATCTCCAACATTACCCACAGCTGTAAGTACGACCATCTGTGGTGTGGTATGAGGCTCCTCATCTGACACAATATGGATCACCCGTGCCATCTCTCCCCCCTCCACTGCTCGTTTCTCTACCACTGGCTGCGCATTCTCTACTGCCACCATCGGCTGAGTGCTCTCGGCTGGTGCAGCATCCCTTCCCACCTCTGTCTCCATCAACCCTGGTGGTGAGTGTATGGGGGAGATGTCCTTTGGAATACGTGTTCCCATTTGCCGTAGCCATCCATCTACACCCTTTGTCTGAAGTGTTCCTCCTGGTGATGTCGGTGCATTTGTCTCACCTATTATACCGTCCGGTGTTGTGTCCTCCGCCACCCCTAGTGGTGTCATCTCTCCTGCTGATGCAACTGCTTCAATTGCGCCACCTTCCTTGACCTCCTCTTCTACCTCCTGTTCGGCTGGGGCTATCACTCGAGGATTAACATCTACTGAATAAACTCCGACTAGTGAGGTACTATCGGCAGATGAAGACATTGCTAACTACTCATACTCTTCACTATCAGCTTGTTTCCTCTTCCTCTTCACCGTCTTCAGTTCTTCTGTTGTGCCCCCAATATCCAAAGTCGTCCATCTAAAAACTGTAGGCCAAGAACTGTCATAATCCCTTGCTGGCTGAAATTTTCCCAATTTCCCCTCTGGCACTTGATTATAGACGGCATCCAGAAATAGGGCTATAAGCTGCTAGGTCATATAGAATGCCTTGTGTTTGCATTCTAAGAATTCTCTAATCCTTTCTAATAGCTATAGTGCCCAATTGTAAACCTTCTCCCCACTCAGCCCAAACATATACTCAACCATCCGGGTTGCAATATATGAGGCTCAGCTGGCGCCTGTCAACTTGCATTTGATAAGATCCATAATGCACTTCCAATCACCATTTCCCAACATATTTTTATGTAACCCTCGAGCCCCTGCACTCCAAATTATTTCCTTTTCTTTGGCAGTGATTTCAGACTTGCAAATTCTTTTAATAATCATCTCTTTTTGTTGCGCAGTCATTTTTGTAGTCAGCTTGGCGATCGCCTGCCCAAACGTAGGTATGCCCAAAGACTCTCCGGAAGTCCGAGGGATAAAAAGCCACCGTAATTGGAAACCCTTCATATTCAATTGTACTCCTGTGGTTGTGCTGATTGTAATTGGCAACAATATCTCTCAAATATTCTTCAAAATCCTTAGCATTAAAAAAAGGACATTGTGCTACCTTATCCACCTGTGTTGTCACTAGTGCTCGCTTGATGGGATAGTCGGATGCCGTCTCCTGCCACCATGACTTGCACTCTGTGCTTGTGAGGCTCTCCCACGTCAGCGAATCTGTAGTCACATTATCAGCTTTTCCCTTATCTCACTTGCCTCCAGTCACCTTGGATTTCAGTGTTATTTTCCTTGCTTTTGTACTCATGCTGGCATCCATTTTTCTGCTCCTGTAAGGATGAAACTGCTGGAGAATAACTTTTCTGAATAGGTGTAAACCCTTAACGACTTTTGGTACAACAGTTATTTGTTTCTGCCGAAGACTCTAGCCGATGAATGGTACGGACTTCTCACTATGCCGTACGGATTTTTCCTGAACACAACGTATGGCCTTCTTCCTAGCTCGTACAACCTCTTCTCTAGCCAAGCGTACAACTTCTTCTGCAACTTGTACGGTCTCTTCCTGGTGATAGCGTATGGCCTCCTTTCTCTTCAAGTGTACGGCCTCTTCTTTAATGCGTACGACCTCCTTTCTCTTCCAACGTATGGCCTCTTCTTTAATGCGTACGGCTACTTCTTTGGGATAGCGTACGACCTCCTTCCTAGCTCGTACGGTTCTCTCTTCAAGCCGTATAGCCTCTTCTTCCAATCGTACAAACTCCCTTGATGATATGCGTACGACTTTGGTAGTCTCCTGTTGATGGCGTACTTGCTTTCGTATGGCCACCTTTCTCTTCAAGCGTATGGCCCTCCTGTGTATTGAATTCGTCTTCTCCCCTCGGTGGTCTAATCAGACGGCCTTCCCCGTATCGAATTTCCTTCTTCAAATCGCATTCGCCTTCTTTCAACAAGGTACATAACCGGCTGAATCTCCTGAGTAGATTGACTTTCTGGAGTTCTTCCGACTGACGGTCGACAGTTCACATATGACGGAGCCAATGAGTTTTTTTCCAGATTTTTTCTTTTCACTTTGCCTCGGATTGCCCTTAATGTCCAGTTAGACCGATGCTCGATTTTGAAAATTCTGAGCGAAAGTCAGACCTCGAAGCGAAAGCGACGGATGCCACCTAATTTTTTGATGGATTTCGACGACGATGCTTTTGATTTGAGCTCTGGACGATTTTCGACGCGCGGATTGAGCGATCGATTCTGATGATCTTGATGGTTCGACGATCGCGACTTTGAGCGATTTTCTCCTTTCCCTCTTTCCAGATGTTCTTTTTATTCCCCGTACTCCTACATTCATTTTAACCTTCAATTCAGACGCATAGTACCATTTGCACGTATGCGGGGGCCGCTTATAGCATTCTTCTTCACAACATGATCCTATATACTGTATATCAAACCATTTATCAAGCAATGGAGAAGGGCCAATACCTTTGAAACTGCCGTCGATATATTGTCCACCGTAACGCTGGTACCACGTAACCTCTTCGCCTTCTATAGTTAGTGGCCTGGCTGGGTTAGGTATTATTTTCCAAAGCCCATCTTGTGTCACTAACCTTGGCACTTTCCTCCGTTCTCGTCTCGATTGCTTAATTACATCTTCAGTGTACCCGTCTACACTTGAAATGAACATATCTTCTATCATTGTTACTGTCTTTAAACAGAGAGTTGTCCGTTCAAAGTAGGCTTCCCATTGCTCGTCGTTCCAATCATTTGCTTCATCATTAGCATCCTCAAGTTGACACATACTTCGTTCATGGGCAAGTTGTTCCTCCTCTTTCTGCGCCTCATTGTCTAATCCTTTCGCCAAGTATCCTTGCCTGAGACCTTCATACGGAGCTATGTAACACCAATGTCCACCCATTCTCCACCATAGTGCTGGTGTCCCAAATACCGCATTGGTCAGGTGCTTGTGCCTTCGGGGTACAGCAATACCTTCTACCCTCTTCTGTACTAGCCACTCTTCAATGATTTGATCTACGCCTGACTCCATCCCAACTCCTTTGGTTGCATAGCCGGGGCCTCCCAAACCCCAATCATATTCTTGTGAATCCTCTCTTTGCACAGCCCAGTCTTCTTTAGTAGCATAGCCCAACATATTGATGGCAATAGTGTTCTTTATTTCTTGATACTGCTTCAACTTGGAACCATTGATTGATTCTGGTAGGAGTGACCCATCTAAATTCTCCAGTTTTATAGAGCCATGGTCATGGACTTCCGAACTCGGAACGGTCCTAACCAACGAACTTTGAATTTCCCCGGCTTAATCTCATTGTGGCCGTTATATTTCAAAACTAACTATCCTGGCCGGAAATTCATTCGCCGTAGGTGCTTATCGTGCCAATACTTCCTTCGCCGTTGCATGTTCTCCGTCACCCATTGTGCCATTATCCTTCGCTCATCCAATTTATTAAGTTGGTATAGTCTTTCTTTTAAACTTTCAGTATCACCCAGCCGATTTTCCACGGCTATCCTCAAGCTAGGCACCATGTACTCCATCGGCATTATTGCTTCCTGACCATACATTAATTGAAAGGGCGTGTGGCCCGTCATTACCTTATACGTTGTATGGTATGCCCATAGGACGGCTGGTAACCTCTCTTCCCAGTCAGCTTCTTCCACGCCACATGACTTGTGAATAACCAATACCAGCACTTTATTTGTCAACTCTGCCTAGCCGTTAGCTCGTGGGTAGTACAGACTTGATAGGCTGTGAAAGATCCAGAACTCCGTCGTCATCAGCCTGATCACATGATTAACAAAATGCCGTCCACGATCACTCGTGGTCTGAATGGGAATGTCATACTGTGTCACTATTTGCTCATAGATAAATCTTGCCATACTCTATGCTATGTTGTCTAGCAATGCTCTAGCTTCAACCCACTTCGTCAAATATTCAGTAGCAACCACAATGTATCAGCATCGATGCAACTGACTCACCTTCAATGGTCCAATGAAATCCAATCCCCATCGTTCGAACAACTCTTGTGGTTGAGAGGGATGCAATGGCATGAAGTCCCGCTTCAATGGTTTCTCGACCCTCTGGCAGGTGTCGCAGCTTAACACCCACTCCCTAGCATTAGTGTGCATTGTTAGCCACCATAGGCCTGCCAAAAGAATTTTTCTTGCTGTAGCATCTGGTCCCTTATGACCGCCAGCCACACCTTAATGTGCCTCCTTTAGTACGCTTTGTATCTCTTCTTCTATAACACATCTCCGGAGGATCTGATCAGGGCCCATCTTGTAAAGCAAGCCATTGATCAACTGGAATGTCTTACTTTTCAAGACGAGCTTTCGCCTTTTTGTTGGTGGCATTTCTTTCGGGAATGTGGATGTGGACAAATATTCCCCAATCTTCTCATACCACAAAGGTAACACTGCAATCTGAAATAAGTGTGCATCCGGAAAATCTTCATTCACCCCTCCCTCGGCAGATTCGCCCAACCGGATTCTGGACAACTGATCAGCAATCACATGGCTCTTACTTGGTCGTACAATGATGGTAAATGTAAACTCTTGGAGCAGTAATAGCCACCTGCTTACTCGTCCTTGAATGATTGGCTTGTTCACTAAATACATTAAGGCTTGATGATCCACATAAAAGGTGAACGTCGTGGCTAGGAGATAGTGCCTGAACTTTTGTACAGAGTAAACCATTCCTAGTGCTGCATGCTCGGTCGTACTGTAATTCCTTTCAGCTCTTGAAAGTAGCCGACTGGCAAAGAATACCGGATGGTCCAACCCATGTGCTCCCACTTGTGCTAGTGTTGCTCCAATGGCGAAATTAGAGGCATCCACATGTACTTGAAACTCCTTATCCCAATCTGGGTACGTCAGTATAGGTGAGCTAATCAATCGGTCCTTCAGTTCGTTGAATGCCTTCTCCTGTTCTTCGGCCCATACGAAGGGTTGTCGCTTCCTCGTCAGTAGGTCAAGAGGATATGAGACTTGTGCAATTTTTTTTGATAAATCTCCGATAGTATCCCACATGCCCGAGGAAGGACTTCACGCCGGTGACGTTCTTTGGAGCCTCCATTTGTACAATTGGTCTCACCTGGTCGCGATCGATTTTCAATCCAGCATTACACACAATGTGTCCAAGTAGCTTTCCTTGTGGCACCATAAATCTGCATTGCTTGGGATTCAATACAAGGCGGGCTGCTCTACATCTTTCCATGCACTTGCCTAAGGCTTTCAAATGCTTTTCTTTATCATTGTAAATTGACCAATCATCAAGGAAGGCTTTAAAATTACCTACAGACATTCTGTCAAAAATGTGGAGTATTATCCTTTGGAATGTGGCTGGCGCGTTGCACAACCCAAACGGCATCCGGTTGTACGCGTACACCCCGTCCTCAACCACGAACGTAGTCTTCAATTTGTCTTCCTCCGCGATACTGATTTGGTTGTAACCTGAAAAGCCATCCAGGAACGAGTACATATCATGTCGGGCAACTTCTTCGAGGATTGTGTCGGTGAAGGGAATAGGAAATGGGTCTTTGATGGTCACCACATTCAGACTCCGAAAGTCAACACATATTCTAATTTGCTCTGTTTCTTTCTTCACGGATATGATGATCGATGATACCCACTCACTGACCTCCACTTTGAAAATGATGCCCGCTTCCAACATCTTCTCAATCTCCTCTTGCACTTTAGCGGCATAATTTTTATTCATTCTGTACGATCTCTTTCGTACGGGTTGGGCTCCCGGTACGAGGGGGATCCTGTGTACGCATAGCTCCGGTGGTACGCCTTTTAGATCTTTATACGTCCAGGCAAAGGCATCTTTATACTCCATAAAGATTTTGAATGCTTTCACCTTGAGTACGAGGTCCCAATCATCACCCACAAGAATCTCCTTAGGTTTTTCTGGTACCCCAAGGTTTAACTTCTTCAACGTTGGGTCCTCGTACTTGATGATTTTGTCCCATTCAAACTTGTTTGTTGGCGTCGCATCCAATTTTGCTGTACCTTCCTTATACTTACCGTACTCTGGAGGAAATGTTTCACTGGTCGAGCCTTTGTCTTCTTCTGCTTTCCCCTCCTTGACTTGTAGCATGTTGCAATCAGGGTAGAAGACTTCATAATCTTCCATCTGCCAGTGAAATAGTCTATTCAGCGAACTATTCTCGTGCTCCGAGCAACTCCCAATCTCTAGTACACCTTCCTCATTCGGCTCCATTAGTTTTCTTTTGTCATCAACATCTGATTCTTCTACCGATTCGGATCCTGAAGACGCCAGATCTTCACTGACCGCCTAGTTCTTCAGATCAATAGTATACTTCCTCCCCTAACTCTCGATTGAGAGCGTATTCTTCTTCCAGTTGTGGTTTGCCTTGGCAACAATCAACCATCCCCGTCCCAGTAATGTGTCGTACGCCTTTTTCTCCAGTGGGATGATGACCAAATTTAGCAAAAACAATTGTGTGTCGATCAAGACTTTTTGTGCCATTAGTGTACCAAGGGGTTTGATGCCATCCTGATCTGCTCCTATGAGGTGGAATGTCGGGGGCCAGAGAGTCGGCTTACCCAAACACTTCCATGTTTCCTCTGGCAGTACGTTTACTCCGGAGCCTCCGTCGACAATAGTGTTAGATAATTTCATTCCCAAAATTTCCATCTCGACGACGACTGGTTTCCTCCCAATACTTACTACGAGTAGCATTGGGTTCATGATCTCGGCTACTGGTTCTGGCATTCGTTCTAGTGGACCCTTTTGAAGATTATCTTCAATAACATTTGTAAGCGCTACTCTCAGATGAGGCATCGTTTGCAAAAGGTCAGTTACCTTGATTGGTACGGTTGTGTGAAGCACCTGCCGTACTATGTTCTTCTCTGACTCCGACTGCAACAGCGTACTGGTAGCTTTAGAATTTATGTGTTCATTCACCATTGCCTCTTCTACTTTTGTCTTGGCTTCCCGGAGTCTTTCTTTCTCCATACGAGGGTCTAGATAATTTGCCTTCTTCGACCGCGCCCTTGTGATTGCCAAGACTTTTTCATCGGCTATCTGTAAATTTTAAATGAACAGATTATATGCACAGAAAAATAATTTAAATCAGACACAATAACACAGCAGATACCCTGGGAAAACCCTCCTCTTGAGGGAGAAAAACCCAACAACAAAGATCTCTCTTATATTAAACAGTGGCAATAATTCTCTTTATAATGAGGCCTAACACAAAGACCAATATTTAGCACCTTGAACAGGATGCAAGAACAGAAACAAACTGTCACACTTTAAGACTCAAGTTCAGTCTTAGAGGAATTCGCAGACTGCACCTGAATGACTCACAAACTGACCTTGAACAATTCGCAATCTGGTCTTGAGGAATTCGCACTTACAGAAATTTGCTCTCACAGAATTTGCACTGGATAATATTCGAACCTGACTTGAATCAAACTTGCACTTGACAGAAGTCGCACTTGACAATTCACCCTTGACAGTTCGCACCTGACAGAAATTCACCCTTGATGATAATTCGCACTTGATAGAACATAAACTTGGTTATTTCAAATGACAAGAAGAGCCTCTATATATATACATTGCTATGAGAGGTCGCACCTCCTCAAGAATCAAGTCGGCCAAAATACAAAATATTTCCAATGAAAGTCGGCCCAAAGTAATAATATTGCCAAGAGAGAATATCGAAGAGAATAGGGAATGAGGTCGGCCTCATAATATTCGCGCCTCCTCATTAAATGACAACACAAAAAATCACATATAAATTAAATAGCTAGAGAGCTATCATTTAATTTATGTTTTCTCCATTTGAGCTGAGCTGGAAGGATCGCCTGAAGCTGCAATATCATTAACACTATCTCCAACATATTGATACCTTTCTGTTTTGGACAGTCGGTGTCTTCATGATCATCCAGTCCACACCATTTGCATAGCTTTCCCCCGGTGCCTTGGCTGCTCTAGCAATCCCTCGCAAAGTGACCCCATTCATTACACTTCCGACATTGGATTATGGGCCGTCCTTTGCTATCGTACTGAATTTTGCTTCTAGGCGTATTATTTCTCCAATTGTTACAGCAGCCTCCAGGGGATGCATTGTTGCTCTATGGTTTTGGCGGTGTGGTTAGAGGGGTTGATTGTTCTCCTTGTGTGAAGAACACTTGCGAACTCCTTGTTTTTAAGTTGTACGGGCACTCCTTGACGGAGTGTCCCATAACTTGGCAGATGTCACAGAATAATTTTTTCAGGCAGTTCGCCTTTGTATGACCTTCCGTCTTGCATTCGGTACACCATAATTCATTCGCCTCCTTGGAACCTTCCTTGTCGGCTTTCAGTTCTTTCATCATCCGCATCATGTCCGAACGAAGAGCTTGTACCGTTGTTGATTCATCTTCACTTTCCTCGACACTCTCTTTGTTATCTTTCTTCTTCCCCTTCGAGGATGTTTTGTTCTCACTTTCAATATCCATCGCCCGATTATATGCTTCAGTGTTGTTGGTTGGAAATTTTGTATTCTCGTGAAAGCGTACAAAATTGAGATTTCAACCACAGCACGTGAGTTTGAACTCTCCTAATTAAGGGAAGGCTCCCCCTTTTTAACTAAATAAAACTAAATGGATAGGACAGCAATCGTTCCTCTTGTTTCAGGAAAGATTATATTCTCTTCTCTTCAAAGAAAAGAAACAGTAAATGTTACTAAAACTTAAGTACGGTAACTATGCAATGGAATAAAGAAAGAGGAGATAAAGTTTCCTGAAAGCGCAAAGACTTCTGTTATTTCCTCCGGAACGGGAAAACAATTCAATAAGCACAAAGTCTTGAAGAATGAAATCCTATCAACCTTTTTTTTAGAACGATTACTTTATGGAAATATACAAGATAATACAGCTCAAAGACTGTAATTACAATGTATCTTTTAACTACTCTAAATGAGAAATACTATAAGCACAAAGACTCACAATTATTCTCAATTTCTAACACTAACTACAAATTCAATTCTCACATTTACAGCACAAAGTCTGCAGATATTTAAATCGAATCTCTTTTCAGCAATCTTCAACAATTCTCAAGTAATCACAAAATAATAAAACAAGGATTCAGCTCAAAGTCTGAAATTCCAGCTTCTTGATATTACTTGAAAATTCACAATATTCCACTATAAAGCTCAAAGACTTTATGAGTACAAAATTCTGCAGAGTTTTCTTGCTTGCTAAAAAGATATCTGATTACAATAGACCCCTCAAGTATTTATAGGAGGAAGGTCTGGAGAAAAAGGTGGGAGGATCTCAACAAACTTGAGAAAATCTCTCAACCGATAACTAATTGCGATTGACTTATTCAAAATTACAATCCAAATTGTGATTTGTCTTGTAAGATTTTACATGTAATTACATTTTCGAAAATTGCAAGGAAAAGACACTTGCAATTGCAAAATTTGTTTCTACATATATATTGTCGAAAGTAAAATTACATAAAACAATCTAAAACTTAATTTATTTATTCCTATCTTTGAAAGATAAGAATTTGCTGATGATGGTCTTCAACTCATTCGGATCTGGACCCAACGTGTTCTTGGCCACTGCAATTGTCTTCAAAATTACATCAAAGTATCTGATAGTTGCCAATCTATGCTCTTCATAATTAGTTTGCATTTTCTCAAGGATTGTTTGATGATTGATAAGCTTTTGAATCGAATCCATAGAAAACTGCTGTGATTCCATTTGTTGACGAAGATTGGCTGCCATTTCTGAAGTAACTGAATCAGCTTCAAGTAATTCATTTTCTTGATTCAAAACCGTACATGAGATTTTCTCAAAACTTGAAAGAATATCCTGTTGAACTTCATCATTCATTTCTAAAGTGGCCTGGATATCTTTGATAAGATCTTGAATGACCAATGATCTATTTGTCATAAGTTCTTCAAATTCTATGTACTTCTCTCTGTTTGGCAAGATCGAGTTGCTGCATAGAATTTGTAACTTAACTTGGTCTATCTCATGCCAGATTTTTAAATCCTTCTCAAGCGATTCCAAACTTTCCAAAGTCTGATTCAGCTTTATCTTTGCTATTCTGACATTCTTGAAAACTTGCAACGTCTTCTCAATCATTAGAATGCTTTGCTCAATTAGCTGAGTTATCCATGAATCAATTGCTTTAGCCTTTTGTGCAATTCTTTCTAATTGTCTAACTGATTCATTTGGAGGCGCTGTAGATAGAGAATCAACTGCCTCTGATGATCCTGTAATCCTTTGAATGACTGAAACCAGTTGAGCATTATCTTCTTTGAGCTTTTCCTTTTTAGCTAAGAGTTCGTTATAGCTTTGTGTCAGAATTGTTACTGAACTCTGAGCATCCTGCATCATATTGGCATGAGTCTGTTTGCCCAATTCGACTCTTGTGAACCTATAATCAGATACCTGCATTTCTTCATGTGGTTTATCAACTAAAGGCTCTGCAATTTCAGCATATTTCATTTTGTTGCTGTCAACAAAAACTTGTGAGACTGTTTTTGCTTTCTTTGCAATCACTGGTTTTGATTTCTTTAATTTTCGGAAATCAAAAATATCAGGAGACACTGCCTGTTTCTTTCTTTTGGGAGCAATTGAATTCAACCATGGAGGAAGATCCAAGGTTGTCACATCTGAAATAGCAACTGTAGTCTCTGTAGAAATGGGCTCAGTTTGTGATACAACAGAAATTCTCGAAGGTGCCTCAGTTTGTACAGCAACAATGTTTTGCTCAGAAGACAAATTACAACTAGGATTGGCCATGAAACAATCAAAGCTTGTTACAGACGTATCAATTTCTGGAAAAGTTGTTTCTGACATGGCTAGAAAGATTGGATTTATGTCAAAAATACTCTTGAAGTTACTAGGCAAGTTCATCATGGGAGTATTCGTTACAGATGAAGACTGATGACAAGTCTCTTGTGGTGGAATAGAAGGAACAAAAACGATGGAAAAGGAATCAACATCACTGTCGATAGGGGACATAGGAGATATGGCTGATTCTGGTATTGGAGCTTCAACGTGAGGAGTTATCTCACTTAGAATGGTAGAGGTCTCAAGAACCTCGCCTTCTTCTTGCTGATCTAATACCTGAATCTGCATTTCGTTGACTTCCTTACCCTTTAGTGTTTCCCTATCCAATGGTTGTTCTGGAGCTCTGCTTACTTTCAGCTTGATTCTGGTACTTGAAGAGGAAGCTCCTTCTTTTGATTGTTCCCTGATTTCTGATTTCAATCCTCTAGGACCAGCTGGGTCATCTTCAGCTCTAACTTTGATTTTGATAGTCTTGACACCTATGCTTTTGAGCCAAGAGTTGGTGTTCGCCAAGACTGATTGAAATCTATCAAAGATAGAGACGGATTCCTTTTGAGACCATTGAATTGCAGGAATGGGAGCATTAGCAACTCCTTGTTCTTCATACTCAGGATCCAAAATCTGCTTATCATCAATTACTCCCTCTGGAATTAAAGTCAGATTTAGGTCAATAATTTGCTCCAAAGTTAGCCTGCAATAATCCATTTTGTATATATCCTTTTCTGTCCGGAGGTCTGCCCAAACGTCTTCAATGCGGTGAACATGAGTGAAGGAGGCTCTTTTTATTTTATCCTTCATCCTCCTGTAATCAAGATCCACTCTAGCTTGGAATCTCTTCAATGTTATCTCCTGAAGTTCAGTTTCCATTGCTTTGGCTCTTGAAGAAGTTGTCAAAGAATACCTGCCAATTACCAATGGATTATGTGAAGAAATACCAATTCCAGACTTGTGTTGCGTAGCTTGACGTGAATGAACTGCCATCAACTGCCTTCCCAGCTCCATCAGAATGATCTTATCAGTCGGATATCTTGGGAGCATATAAGGTTGGTCTTCAAAGCAGCCAACTCTCATATAGGTGAAGGTAGGAAATTGAAGAAACAAGCAGCCATATTGATTTACCTTATTCCAAGCTGCATCAGATACCCTGTTATTTACCAACTCTTTGTCAAACAAACACATAAAATAACCAAAGAAGGCATCTTGAACCCTTCTATAATGCGCTCGACTTGGAATAAAAGTCAGCTGATCATAATATTTCCATACCGGCACCAAGGATCTATCACCTTCAGGAGATAAGCCTGGAAAATGTCTTAAAGAAGCCGCTATATAAACCAAATATGAATTCATATAGAAGGTCAGAGTGGTAGGAACCTGTGCAAGCTGTTCACACAAACAGTCACTGATTATTTCTCCCCAGAAAATTGGATGATGTGCTTTTCTAATAACAACCATGAACTTGTACATCCAGTTTTCAAACACATTAGAAACTTTCAACCCTGCAATTCTGCTCAAAAGAGTGATCATATCGTTAATTTCTTCTATAAAATCAGACCGATACAACTTGGGCATACGGGTCACACAAGGTCGTGATTTAAGAAGCCATTTAGAGTTGATATGTTTAATACAATCACTTTTTTTCTGCTCAAAATGTCTGTGAGCACTCTTCAATGAAATCTCTGAATAAGTAGTTGCATCAGGTACTCTGAAAACTCTATTGATTGTTTCAGCATCAAGTCTGATAACTACGTTGCCATCATCATCCTTGATTGTTCTGGATTGTCTATCAAAGCGTGCTGCACATGCAAGGACGAATTCTGGTTCTAGGGCAGCAACAGGAAAAGAAGCCACCAGATGAATATGACTCCTCAGCAATTTTTGCATATCAGAAGAAGTGGATTTCTCAGCTCTTTCAAGAAATTCGGACATATCAACATGCCCGATTTCTATGTCTTTGATCTCGTCGATATTTGAAACGACGTGAGACGGAGAAATCTCATTCTGATATTTGTCGAATTTATACTTCATCTTTTTGCCTGCTGGAGAAGTTGGTTCATCCGTCATTGAACAGGAATCTGCAAAACTGCGGTGAAAACCCCATAAGGTCAGAACATCATCAGCATCAACGTGAGTGGACATGGCGGAACTCAAACCCTAGAACAATGAAATGGACTTTGGAAGAAAGATGGAAGGCGAATGAAGGTGAATTGGGAACGAATGGAATAATGGTAGAATGGTGGCAGTCAAAAATAACAAGTTGTCTTCTTGAAACAACAGCAAGACAAAGAGATTTTTAGCTTGAATTTGGAATTTCGTCCAAAAAGGTCAACTTTTGTGCTTTTTAAGGCAATTCGAGTTTTCAAATGACTGCAACAATTTCGGAACTTTTTTGACACTTTAGCAATTTCTGCTTTTTGCAATTTTGAAAATTGTTATTTCAATTGCAAATCCCGAAATTGTATTTTTGAGCTAAAAATCCGAAATGAGACACAAAGTGAATATTTATTCTTGTGGAAAATGATGATGGATATTTTGAAGTGAATGAATGAAATGAAGGAAATGAGCATAGGCGACATGGAAGATGGATAAATGAAAATGGAATGAATTGTTTATTGCTAGAATGGTGAATGAGAAAAACACGTTTTTATATGAAGGCAGATTTAGATGAAAGTATGGAGATATATGAGTGGAGATGGCGAATGAGATGGAATGAAGGTGAAATGAAGTGAAAGTTTTTTTTAATGGTGATGGTGAATGAGAAAAACGTGTTTTCTTTATAAGGCATTTCAAAGTAAAAAGATGCGTTATGTATGATGGAAGTATATGAAATGGAAAACGAATTTCAGTGAGATGAAAGAGAACGAAGGGTGCATGAGGTATGCAAAGATAAATGGAAAATGAAAAATGCGTTTGATATAAGGGGCGAAATAAATGGCAGTGAAAACGCATTTTGAAAGGGGCGAATTAAAAATCAGTGAGAACGCATCATATAAAGGTGGACAAAAACTAAGAAAACGCGTTTTATCAACAAATATCAACAAATACATATAAAATCCGATTTTGATAAAGACAGAAGAAAAAACGTATAGAAATAAAAACGCGTTTTGAAAAGATGATAAAATCTAAAACGACGTATCAAAAGACAATGACGTTTAACATAAAATGAAATAAATAACAGGAAAAACGTAGAAAAGAAATGAAGAAAAACGCGTAACATACCTGAAGCGAGCTGTAAACAAGAAATTACAGAGACAAAACCCTAGGCGCGTGCAGAAGTAAAGAGGACGATGGCTATTTACTAGCAAATATCCGAATTTCGAGCATTATAGTTGACTAAATCTCCATGAAATGAGGAAATACAAGCAAAGAAGAAATCTACTAGCTCGAATCTGAGAGATATCGGACTTTTCAAAAGTTTTCACAATGCAAAATGTCATCAAAAACATGAATCGGGCCTTTTTTGAAGCTTTACATGCTTTTTTTTTACAAAATCGGGTTTTTCAAGCCAAATAACAATTTCATTTAAAGGAAATCGGACTTTTTAAATGACTTGACAATTTTGCTTTTGACAAAAATGAATACTTGTGAAAAATTCGGACTTTTTAAGTCACTAAAGCAAATTCAGGTTTTTGAGAAACTTAAGCAATTTCGGGTTTTTGAGAAACTTTAGCAATTTTGCTTTTGAGTCTAAATTTCCCTATTTGCTGAGTTGCTCTGAAAACCCGAAATTGATGAAAAAGACACCAAAAACGACTCAGAAATTGATGAAAACGGAAACGTAAAGGGGAAAAAGAGTAGCCCAAAGGTTAATCAACATA